>PVLC010009790.1:0-52880 GCA_004027655.1 Graphiurus murinus
GGTACTGGGGATTGAACTCAGGGGCATTCTACCTCCGAGCTACTCCCCCAGCCCTATTTTGTATTCTTTATTTTGAAACCGGGTCTCACTAAGTTGTGGAGTGCCTCACTAGGTAGCTGAGGCTGGCCGCGAACCTGGATCCTCCGGTCTCAGCCTCCCGAATGCTGGGATTACAAGCGTGCGCCACCACGCCCGGCTTTTAACCAGGGTTTTAAATTTCATTACTGTTAACTTTTAAGAGTTCTTTGTCTGTTTTAAATAATAGTCTTTTGTGAGATGTAGGCTTTTTTTTTTAAATTTTCTGTCATTCTTTGGTTTGCCTTTTCATTCTCTTGATGGTATCCCTCACCAAACGGAAATTTTTAATTTTAATTATTGATTTTTCCTTTGATGGATCATGCCTTTGATGTATCTAAAAAGTCATCACTAAGCCCAAGGCCATCTAGATTTTTTTTTTTTTTTTGCTGCTGTCTTCTAGGAGTTTTATAGTTTTGTATTTGACATTTAGGTCTGTGATCCATTTTGAGTTACTTTTTTTGTGCAGAGTATGAGTTATGTCCAGATCTTTTTTTTTTTTTTTTTTTTTTTTTTTTTTTTTTTTTTTTTTTTTTTTTTTTTTTTTTTTTTTTTTTTTGCATGTGGATATCCAGTTGTTCCAGCACCATTTGTTGAAAAGCCTATTTTTTCCCCATTGTGTTGCCTTTGTTCCCGTGGCGGATCAGCCAACTCTATTTATGTGGGGCTATTTCTGGCCTCTCTATTCTGTCCCATTAATGTGTCTGTTCTTTTGCCAATACCACACTGCCTTGTGTAATCTGCTTTTATACCCACTTACTGAAGCCTTAATTTTGCTTATTCTCTTTTTTATTTCTACAGTGTCTAATTGCTTCTTTCAAGAAATGCCTCTGTCTCCTTTTTTACGGCTTTCAGTTTTCAGAGGCAGTTTTATTTATTTTGAACACATAAGCGCGGTCGTTGAAAGATTTGCGCCTGACTTTTCTACCCCGGGAGCCCCTGTGGCTCTCTCCCGCCGCCGCCACGTTCCTGCTGCTTCTCCTGCAGTGCTGCCTCGTGTACCTGGTCATCTCCGACTGTGTGCGGAACAGGATGGATGTGACAAATCTCAGGGACGTCTGAGGCCCAGCGTGAAGAAGCATCTCTGAGGCGAACGCATTTGCTGCTCTCATGGCCTGGAGCGCTGGCAGCTCAATCCAGTCTCCGGCCTTTGGATCCCAGATGAAGCAGAACTGGGCTGCAAGGGCCAGTGCACCCCTACTTCTCTGGCACAGCCTTGGGGGTGCACCCTGCCCTCCCCAAGCTGTAAAACCACAGCTCACTCTCTCAGCCCATCTTTCAGAATAAAGGCAACCCCAGCGCCGTCTTGGCGTCCTCTCTCTGTTCACACCTAGGAACCCTGTTTTCTCTTTAATGCCCTCGGGCAGATGTTTAAAAATACCTTCTCCCAGCTGGGTGTGGTGGTGCACGCCTGTCATTCCAGTACTTGAAAGGCTGAGACAGGAGGATCATAGGTTCAAGCCTAGCCTCAGCAACTTGGCAAGGCCCTCAGCAACTTAGTGAGACCCTGTTTCCAAATTAAAAAATTTAAAAAAGGGCTAGGGGTGTAGCTCAGAGGTACAATCCTCAGTACCAAAATAATAATTATAATAACAACAACAGTAATAATAAGGCTGGAGTGGTGGAGCACACTTGTAATCCCAGTACTTGGGAGGCTGAGACAGGAGGATCCAAGTTCGTGTCCAGCCTCAGCTACTTAGTGAAGCCCTCCTCAACTTAGTGAGATCCTGTTTCCAAATAAAGAATAAAAAATAGGACTGGGGGTGTAGCTCGGAGGTAGAATGCCCCTGGGTTCAATCCCTGGTACTGCAAAATAATAATAATAATAATAATAATAATAATAATAATAATAATAATAATGACAACTTTGTCTCATGGCTCTTGCTGCTGCCACAGGGGGCTGAGGCAGGTCTGACCACCCTGGCCCGCCATTGCTGGGAGCGCAGGTGGGCGAGTTCCTCTCGCATGGTGACTACAACAGGTGTGTCTCAGTGCTGATGGTGGTAAGTTGGTAGGAAGGAGGGATAGAGAACGTTTTCAGGAGGGGAAGCTGCTGGTGCAAGGCAGACGGGGAATTGTCGAGGTGGAACTCTGACCCTGGCTGGCTCTGGACGGTACTCTGGACGCTGCGTTTGGGGCTGTCAGACCCGAGTGGGTGGGGGGCTCACCCCCGCAGACTCTCTGGCCCGGTCACTATGTGGTGGCCCCTGGGCCCTGCTTCCTGCAGGGAGAAGGTGGGTCCTTTCTCCTTGGATGACCCCACACCCAGCTGTAGGGTCCACCCATGGCTTGGGAGTTAGGGCCGGACAGGATGGGGACAGTGAGAAGCCAGGTCAGCTGCTCAGGCCACGAGGGGCTGTCTCAGGGCAGCCACCATGCCTATGAGGCCACCATGTGACCAAGCCCTGGCCACCCGCTCATGCCCCAGGCCCCTGATCTGAGTCTGTCCCTGCCTGGTCCTGCGTCCCACCACCCAGGCAGTCACGTTGAAGTCACTTAGATGGACACCTGGGGCCTGAGGTCCAGCCCTGGTCTCTGTGTCCAGTAAGGAAGCAGCGCTCGGTGTGTGTGTGTGTGTGTGTGTGTGTGTGTGTGTGTGTGTGTGTAAGAGCCTGCGTGTGCACGCATCCTGACCTGTTCTCCCAGCCTGGGGGTTGGGACATGCAAAGACCCCACGGGACTCTGGAGAAGCCTCGCTTTGCGCAAGAGCACGAGCAAGCACTCACGATAGCTAGTAAGAAAGACAGCATCGACCAGCGACCGGGGACCACTCCTACCCCCTCCTCCCTCCTCAGGTCCCTCTCCTCTGCCCAGGCCGGAAGCTGGGCTCAGGGACGGGGAAGAGGCTGCCAGGGGGCCAGACCCTCCACCTGAGGCCACTGGAGCCCGGACTCAAGTTTCTTGGAGGAGAGGGAGGAACTTTGCCTAGAAGTTGTGACAGGAAGTTTGGACCCTGGCTCCTGTGCTTTCGGAGAGGCCTGCCCCGGCCAGTTCGTGGGCCTGGGAGCTGGGTGGAAAGAGGCCCACAATGGCCCATGGGGCACGGCTCCCTGAACCCCAGCAAGGCTGCCCAGCCCAGCATGGCCGCCTCCAGCAGAGAGCTTTGGTGTACAGCTGCCTCTGAGTCCGGTCTAGAAATGCACCCGCAGGGAGGAGCTGCTATCTTCTCTGGCTGTGACCGAATGCCGCAGGCTGGGCAATGATTGATAAAGAAGAGTTTACCTTCAAAGCCGGGCGTGGTGGCGCACCCTTGTAATCCCAGCATTCGGGAGGCTGAGACCGAAGGATCCGAGTTCGCGGCCAGCCTCAGCTACCTAGTGAGACACTCCGCAACTTAGTGAGACCCGGTTTCAAAATAAAGAATAAAAAATAGGACTGGGGGTGTAGCTCGGAGGTAGAATGCCCCTGAGTTCAATCTCCAGTACCGCAAAAAAAAAAAAAAAAAAAAAAAGAGTTTACCTGGCCACTGTTTCTGCAGCTAGTTGGTTCATCTGCCCTTGGCGCTGGCCCCTGAGGTGTCAGGATGGATGGATCGTGTGACCGGCCCCCCTCAGTGCCACTCCCTGTCCCTTGGCAGAGACCCCAGACCCTGCCCCTCTCCCCAAGAGCACATGTGGAATCACAAACGCACCTGTTAACTCAGGGAACGGCTAACGTGACACTCCTTTATTAAAACCTAAGGACATTTTTATAAAAACTACCGTATATAAAGACAAAAGCAGCGCACAGCAGTGTAAACACACCATCATCGTTACGTTAGGTTATTAGTGGTAGGAATAGTGTTGGTTTTTGGTTTTCCCTGTTTTCCGCTCTCGGAGAGACCCAAGTGCCCGCCGCGCGACGCTGGGGTTCACGGGACAGAGAAGACGCGCCTGGCTCACAGGGGCCTGCGTATCCTCGCCTGGCCGACCCCGGGGAGGACGCTTGGCCTTGGGGAGGCGCCCCGCCCGCACCCCCAGTCCCCGCTCGGTTACCGCCCATCACCCAACCCCGCCGCGCAGGCGACAGTAACATCTCCCGCTGGCTTCCATAGCAAATGGGGTGTGGGAAACTGAGGCACAGTTCTAAGAGGAGACCTTGGTAGACCACTAGCTGGGTCCCAGTCCTGACCACGCTGGGCGCCCCGGTGACCACATAACTGCAACTTCTGAGCCGTTCACGGGGTACGATGGGATTTGCATGTTCTAGAGGTCAGTTGGGGGCAATTCCAAAGGGTACTGCTTTGGGCAATGCCCCTGGGAGTCATTACCAGTTGTGTGTGACCATCATGAATGGTGTCTCCTGGGGGTGGGCACCGCAGCAGCCCTGAATTTCAGTCTGTTGAGGGCAAATGGGTCAGGGCTTTGACGTGAAGATAGGAGTTTTAGCTACAGAGGGACTCATGGTCTTATGTGCTCACTCGCCAACCTACCTAGCACCAACTACCTGGAAAGTGGGGAGGGAGGACGAGGTCACCTCCAAGGTCACTTTCGTGGGTGGGGTAGGTGAGTGGTCCTTATTCATTTTGTAAATTTGCACATGTCTAATTGGTAGTCACTAGCTCTTTCGCAGGACCACGGCCTCTCACGGGGACCCACGCTTTCCCTGGCACACTTGTCTGCAGCAAGAACGGTTCCCAGCTGGGCGCTGGCAACAGAGACGCATACAGTAGGCGCTCAGCAGTGTGTGTCCGGTAGGTGAGTGAATGCCTGTGGGAAGGTTGCATTTCCCTGATCTCCTCTGCTGCCCAAATTCCACGCTGGAGTTTTTCAGGCTGGAGGACCCCAACCTGGGGACCCTAGCGTGACACACTTGTGCTATGGGAGGGACCAGGGAGCCTTGTATAGCCTCCGACACACAGTAGGTGTGCAGGTTGGCTTTCTGAAGCGCACAGGACACAGCCCCAGCCTGGCAGTCACCCAGACCTGCCCCCCGACCTTCTGGATGATCTGTCGGGACCAGGCAGACAGTTTTGTGGGGGTTTTTTTGGTACTGGGGATTGAACCCAGGAGCATTCTACCTCCAAGCTACACCCCCGACTCTTTTATTTTTTATTTTGAAACAGGGTTTTGCTATGTTGCCGACACTGTCCTCGAACCCACGATCCTCCTGTCTCAGCTTCCCAAGTACTGGGATAACAGGTGTGTGCCGTTGTGCCTAACTTAGCAGATACCGTTTGATGGGGGCCACATGAGCGGGGTGACCAGGACTCCCTGAAGTTTCTGCTGACCCAACGCCAGATCTTCCTAGCAGAGCAGGGAGGGGCTGTGGGGATGTCCTACGAAGTCACCTAGTTGTCTTTTTTTTTTTTTTTTTTTTTTTTTTTGCGGTACTGGGGATTGAACTCAGGGGCATTCTACCTCCGAGCTACACCCCCAGCCCTATTTTTTATTCTTTATTTTGAAACCGAGTCTCACTAAGTTGCGGAGTGCCTCACTAGGTAGCTGAGGCTGTCCTCGAACCCGGATCCTCAGGTCTCAGCCTCCCAAATGCTGGGATTACAAGCGTACACCACCATGCCCGGCTACCTAGTTGTCTTTCTACACTGACAATAAATGTCCTGGCCACTCCGGGGCACGGGGTGGGGGGTGCTGTGTCAGTCTGGCTGGCTGGTGAACCGAGGCAGTTACTTCCAAGGGTTCTCCGTGGGTGGGAACCAATAAACCCAGTTGAAAAATTCAAATCAGCGGATAGAAATTTCTTAAACCTGCCTGCAGCTGACCCCTGGCTGGGACAGTGGGCTGGGGGCGGGGGGCAGTCACCTGGGCTCAAATGCAGGGACAGGGGCTGTGGGGGAGGCAGCGGCCACACCCACGATCCTGCTGTTTGAAATGACCCGAGTCAGCCTTCGACTGGGCTGTGAGTCAGAACGCCTCTTTAAGAAGCCCCTTACCCCCACTCCCGGCTGTGTTTCCTCTGAGATCGGCCTCCTGTTTTGGGGGGCCCGGGGCCGCATTTGAAGGTACCCACCTGGGAGCAGGAGCCGCCAGCCTGTTCTTTCCTCCCTCCCCCCCTTTTTTTAAAATTTGGTACTGGAGATTGAACCCAGGGGCATTCTACCTCAGAACTACACCCCCGTCCTTTTTATTCTGAAACCAGATCTCGCTAAATTGCTGAGGGCCTCCCTCAGTTGCCAAGGCTGGCCTCAAACCCGTGATCCTCCTATCTCAGCCTCCAAGTCCTGAGATCCCAATTCCAGGCACACACCACCACACCTGGCTCTTCTTGCTATTTTCTAAAGCAAGACAAGAGGGGGCCCCGTCTTCCTTCAAAGTCACACGGGTACGTGTGAGTATGTCCACATGCACACATATACACACGGATGTGTATGTGTGTGTGCGCACATGCGTGTTTTCAGTTAAGGCCTATTGCATACAATGTGGCCACTTCGGGTGCCGGCCGGGGAGATGGAGGCCGTGTCCAGGTAGGTGGCCGCGTCTTCTGGGGAGGGGCGCTGGGGGCTGGGGAGAGATTCCCAAACACACAACAACTGCGCCCACACGGACGAGAACGAAAGCATAAAACTGCTCATTAGTAACACGTGGTTCCCAGCGGGAAAACTCCGTATGCACCGGAGTTAGCTACGCAGACCAGCCTCTCCTCTCCTCTCCTCTCCTTTTTGCTGAATTATTACTATTACTAACTACAAGTTACGTAGTGGCGGCCAGAAGCTCACAGTAAGACAGAAGAGTAAGCAGCTTTGAAAAACCAGGTTTGGGAGTCACTAGGAAAACGAGAACTCGACGAACGTCTTCTAGAATTTGTCTCTACGCTGCGCTGTATCCTCGGGGAAGCGCTACTCATTGGCGCGTCCGTCAGCCACCGCCACTGCAGGATGGGGACAGACCTCTGTCCCAGTGACCCGGGGTCCTGGGGGTTTTGCGGAGCCCGAGACGCTAACATGGAGATTGGACGACATAATCCTGCCCGCCCTCGACTCAAGGCGTTTACACCCCCGCGCACACCCGTCTCCCCTCGACGACTCTGAGATACGCCACACACCCAGATCTGTCTGCACCCCGCACACACTGGACCAGAGGGAAAGGGGGCTCAGAGAGGCTCAGAGACTGGCCAAGGAAGCCCAGCGGGCTCCGGTCCCTCTGCAGATGGAAACTCTGCCATTCTCAGCCCAAGAGGAGCCAGAGACACTCGGCCCTCGCTGCCCTCGGGACCTGAACACCCTCCCCCGGCCCTGAGACCTCTGCCCAAGCCAGGGGAGGGAGGCTGGGCCTCTAGTCCTTTCTTGGCAGAGCCAGCGTCTCTGTGTGATCAGCTGTGTGAAGCCAGAGGTCCCTAAAATACTTGGCCTGCCTCCTTCCTCTTACTCATGGGGAAACTGAGGCAGCAAGGACACAGGCCTTGCCCCAGATCATACTGCTCTTATTGGCAGAGCTGATGTCAGAATCTGGGTCTTGTTCCCCTCCCCCTGGCTTCCTAGGTCTCCCGGATCTGCACAGGGGATGCAGGCATGGGCTGATCCAGCCGAGCACCCTCGTGGGTAACTGCTGCTCTGCAGGGACAAAGCCGAGGAGCGCGCCCTGGGATGATTCTGCATGGAGGGAAGTCCAGACCGGGAGCAGAGGCTCTCTCAGCTGCATACCAGGCGATGCGGCACGGCCTGGAGGTAGCAGGCTGAGCCCAGAGACGGAGGCCATGACCCGCGTGTCCCGGGCAAGCCTCCTGACCCAGCTGTGCCTCAGTTTCCATGTCCCCAAAGTGGGGGAGCCCCTGCTCATGGGACCCCTGAGAGGATGAAGAGCTTTGCCTCCTAGAAAGTTCTTTCTGCTCATCCAAGGTGGGTGCATGTGTGGGGTGACTCTCAGGAAGCCGGGGGGAGGGGTATGGGACCCCGCCTGTCCCTCCCCCCAGGACCCCGCCGCCCTGACTTCACCTGTGGCCACTTGGGGTCGTGGCACGGGTGTCCCCGCTCCTGTCTTTGATGCCCCCCGCCAGGCCTGCTTGTCATTTGGATCTTGCTTACAAAACCCAGGCACCCAAGCTGCACAAAGCCCGCCACCATGTCACCCCCGAGCCCCATCAGGGCGCCCCTCCCCCCTCCTGCTTCCTGGCTGCGCCCCTTCCCAGTGGGGCATCTGGTCAGCAGATGGACGTCCATCTGGTCAGCAGGGGGACGCTGGGGCTCGTGGAAGAGGAGGCAGGGGAGGAGGGACACGTGTCCACAGAGCCTCACTAACACCAGTGGAACGAGCTGTCTACACTGACCGCCTGGCCCCTGAGGACTGGGGGAGGGGCTGTCTCCCTGTGAGTGACCAGGGGCAGCGGGGCGGGGGCGGTGGCCATGAGCCCTGTGGGCAGGTGTGACGGGCATCCAGGTTTACATGCAAGTATCACCTTGAAGTTGTTGGGTTTCTAGAACCTTCCCCTCTGGGTTTCCCTACGCCTCATTGCCCGTCTGGTAAAGATCCCTGTGTCTGTCTCTCACCGGATGGGGCCCGGCTCACCTCTGGTCCCCGGCACTGCCAGCCATGAGGCTGACACTGGCAGGAGCTTGGCCACCATGTGCTGGGGGCGGGAGGGGGGCGACTCTGGGCAGTGATGGCAGAAAACTGGGGGTGATGACTCTCCCCAGAAGGAATCAGGGGGGGGGCTCCAGGGGTCACATGGGGCCCCGGGATCAGAATCCAGTGAATGGCAGCCTGGACTTTTTGTCTTTGCACCCTGAAGTCAAACTGAGGGACGGTCTGGCCCTGGCGATGCCCCCCTGGGCACCCCCCCACACACACACGGGCACACACCCTGAGCTGCTTGTGCAGGCCCATGGATCCCACGTTCCCCAAAACACGTAACCAGTGGCTTCCCGGGGTCAGCTGGAACATGGCCCTTATTACCGTTGCGGGAGCAGTTTCCGTAAGAACTAACCCTGCCTGGCATTCGAAGCCACCATGCCACCCGGGGCACAGTGAGGCCGTGTCCTGCACTCGGCGACGCCATCTGAGCCGTGGCCGTCGGCACAGCAAGAAGCTCGAGCCCCAGAAAAGGACGTCAGCAAAACCTTCAGCCCCTTGGTGACCTGGGCCAGCAGAAGGTCTGCAGGGGAGAACCCCAGTACAAACAAACCCCACGAACAAACAGAAAGAACACCCGGATGGATCACACGCACACACGCACACACGCTCACACGCTCACACGCTCACACCCAGGCTTCGGACACGGAAGGCCTACGGGGGCCGATACTGGAGGAGCAGAGGCTGGGACGCTCCGGTGTCAGGACCAGGGGTACCGCTCACAGGCCTGCACCCCTCTGCTCCCTGGGGGTCTTCCGTGTCCACAATGTGTCGCCGGGCAGAAGCCACCAGCCCCAAAGGGAACTATTGCTTACAGATGGGTGGTCGGGAACCCCTCCCCTGCAACCCTGGCCCCCGCCCCTGAGTTTGCTCCGAGTCCCAGAAGTCTGCGGAAGGGGGTCTAGGGTACGGGTGGCGTGGACTCCTCTGCCACCGTCACCGCCGTGGCTCTCCCTGGTGTCTCTGTCGCAGTTGTGTCTCTTGGAGGCTGCGCCGCCGGGTGCTTCAGATCTCTCCTGTCCCATCCTGAGGCACGGCAAAAGGGTTTTCTGGAGGAAGGAGAAAGAAACAAACTGTGACATGGCACCATGGGGCTCTAGGGCCTTTTCTCCGGGTTTTCTCCTAGCACGTGGCCTGTGGGCTCTGGTCCCGAGGAGCCCTAGTGCCCCCATCCCACGCAATAAGCTAAGAAAAAAGCAGTCAGGACTGGAATAGAAACCAAATCACAATTAATTGCAGATAACCTACCTAGAAAACCTAATGGAATCGACAGGTTACTCATCAGAACAGAGAGTGCAGGTGTAAAGATGTAATTTTCAACCTGTGAGACAACAGATCAACATAAACCCCAACCGCGTTCATCTACCAGTTACCAGGGCGACTGTGTCGTGTCTTGGGACAGTCCCAGGGAGCATTTGTTGTTCGAATGTGACTTTTGCTCTTGCTTCCCTTCAGCCTTCAAAAGATTTGGGCGACAAATTATATGGTTACCCCCTGCCACGCCAAACAAAATAATATTAAAAATAGACACATATACCATTTGTACAAATAACAAAAGCCCATTATCTGTCTTGGAGCCACACACTGGATATGACCATATCATAGAGCTGTGGAGAAGAATCCAGAGTGCCCCTGAAGCATGGCGGGCCAGCAGACCTGTGGGCAGGGGCAGCATTGTAGAAACAGGCCCGCGGGATCCTTAGCGCTCTGGTTGGGGCTAAGTTGCAAACTCCATCTGTGGGATCTCATGGACCCTCAGACCTATACCCATTATAGGAGCACTGCTCATTCATAAATACCTCCCAGACTCCTCTGCAGACAAGGGGGTGGGGTCACATGACCCGGCGCAGCCAATGCCGTCACTGGAAGTCTACTGGGCCACCAGAGGGCCAAGGTGATTGCGTGCTTTGCTTACTGCTGTATAGCCAGGGTCTAGACAGTGACTGGCACACAGTAGTGGCTTAGTAAATATTTGTTGAATGAACCAAGAATTTAGAGCCCATATAAACCACCTTTCAAGTATAAAATCAACAGAAGAACCCGTTGAATATGTTTTTGAGTTATAGTTCCCATTAGCCATTCTGTGTGTGTGTGTGTGTGTGTGTGTGTGTGTGTGTTTTGCTGGGAATTGAACCTAGGAGCATTCTACCACTAAGCTATACCCCCGGCACTATTTTATTTTTTAAATTTGAAACAGGATCTTGCTAAGTTGCTGAGTGACCTCACTAAGTTGCTGGGGCTGGCCTTGACCCTTCGAGCCTCCTGTCTCAGCCTCCCAAGCACTGGGATTCCAGGCATGTGCTGTGGCGCCTGGCTAAGGCCTTCTTAAATATATTACTAGAGGACACACTTGGGCAAACCAAGGGATAAATGGAGTTAACTCTGGCACGACCATGGCAATGAGCAGGGTCCTAGAGCTCTAACTCTAGGACATTGTCTACAACAAATCTAATTGTTGTAGCCAATCAACAATCAACAGATTGTTGGCTGTTACATAACCGAATGAAAGAGGAAGCAAGGGACCGATGAGCGTGAAGCCAGGTAGGATGAATGGAGGTGAGGGGAGGGAGGTCCTGTGAACACACTGAGTCACAGCTGGGGTCTAAGCGATTGTTTACAAGTTGAAGTAAAATCCGAACTACACAGGTAAATAGAAAAAAATAGGACAACCAGAATAATTTGACAGGAGGGAGGGAACGGGAGGTAAAATGGAAAATATTTGAACTCTGACATTATTCAGAGTAGGGAGAAAATAAACATCGCATGAGAAATCAGGGACGAAGCATGTCATGTCACATTATAATCGTAAAGGTAGCTGTAGGACCAAAAACACAGCTTTCCAAATTAACAGAAGACATACACCCCCAAAAATAAAACAAAGAAAACAGAGACCATATGGTGAAAATTGACAACCCCCACAAAAGCTATAAAAGCAGAGAGCATATCATAAGCTACGGTGACAGAAATAAGGCCAAATGTATCTGCCATATCAGTAAATGTTAATGAGCCATACACACTTGCTAAAAAAGAAGAGGTTTGCAGACTAGATCACAAACAAAACACACTGAAGGTAGAGTGACTCAGAAATGCTGAATGCCACTGAACTGTACATTTCAAGACGGCTAAATGGTAAATGTTACGTGCGTTTTACCCTATTTTAAAAGAAAAGACAGGCAGAAACATGCCAAACACATGTAAACCAAGGGAAACCGGGGGTCGTGATTTTAACATCAGGCAAAGCTGAAGTTGGGTGAGAATTTTGTGTGTGTGTGTGTGGTAATGGGGGTTGAAATCAGGGGCATTCTACCTCCGAGCTACACCCCCAGTCCTATTTTTTATTCTTTATTTTGAGACAGGGTCTCACTAAGTTGCGGAGCGCCTCACTAGGTAGCTGAGGCTGGCTGTGAACCTGGATCCTCCGGTCTCAGCCTCCCAAATTCCGGGATGACTAGCGTGTGTCACCATGCCCGGCAGGTGAGAAATATTGAATGAGAAAAAGAAAGGTGCTGTGTGAGGATCATCAGTGGAAGTCATCAGGAGATGCTAACAAGGATGAGTTCGTAGGCACCAGATAACACAGCTTCAATATCCACAGGGAGCCATATGGAATTAATGACTGTGTGTGTGTGTGTGTGTGTGTGTGTGAAATAGGATGTACTTTTTATCCAAATCCTCTTGAACATTAGCACCTGTTGTTCTGACATAATTATTACTAGTCACAAAAAGTGACTATCACGCCCAAATTTCCAAAAGTAGAAATAAGACAACATTCTCTGATCATAATAGAATTTGAAAATATTAACAGAAAACCTACAGAACAAAACAAACCCTACCACCAAGATGTCCATAAATTCTGTAAAGAGATTCTTGAGCCAAAAGAGCAAAAAAATGAAAATAGTAGAATATCTAGGCAATAACAAAAACAAATTTCAAAATTAATATTTAAAAATCATCCCATGAATAAAAACACTTCAGAACCTGTGTGGTATAGCCAAAGCGATGTTGAAAGGAAAATTCATAGCTTTAAATAGTGATTTTATTACTATACAAGAAAAATGAGTTAGAAAAAAAAAGTAAGACCAAATAAACTCAAAGAAGACATGGGAAATTGATGGATAAAGCTGAAATGAAGTTAAAAATGGAAGGAAGGAAGGAAGGAAGGAAGGAAGGAAGGAAGGAAGGAAGGAAGGACCCAGTTAACTGGTCTTTTTCAAAGACCCAGTTAACTGTTGATAAAACTGATAAAGCAGAAGACAAAAGACACCAAAGGGAGAGAGGACCGCTGGGAAGGAGGCTGGGACAGAACATCTATACTTTTGTTCTCCTATTTCTCCACTCTGTCTTAACCCCTCAGAAGGCTTTTGCTTCCACTACTCTACGGAACTGACGACCTTCTCAGGTTCATCACAGGGGTCCATGTTCCTGGGTCCAGTGGTCAATTCTCAGTCCTGCTTTCCCGTGCTCTCTCAGCAGCACTGACTCAGGCGGTCATTCCTGCTGCGTCCTAGGCACCGCAGCCCTCTCTCCTGGCCCCGCCACGCCTCCACGACTGCTCCCACCCAGGCCCTCTCTGGCCGCTCCCCATCCCCCGCCCCCCTTCTCCTCTCCATCTCTTACTCATCCGGGAAAGCTCATCTTCTCCCAAGAATGTCAACACACCAGCATTCGGGAGGCTGAGACCAGAGGATCCAGGTTCTCAGCCAGCCTCAGCTACCTAGTGAGGCACTCCACAACTTAGTGAGACTCGGTTTCAAAATAAAGAATAAAAAATAGGGCTGGGGTGTAGCTCGGGGGTAGAATGCCCCTGAGTTCAATCCCCAGTACTGCAAAAAAAAAAAAAAAAAAAAGAATGTCAACACAATCTCTACGCTAATGGTTCTTCAGCCTCCAACTCTCACTTAACTCCATGCTGATAGCCCCAGTGCTGAACGCTGACATGTAATAGATGTCTCAAACTCCAAATGCCCCAAATTAAAGTTCCACTCTTCCTCCCAACCCAGCTTTCCCCAGTGTTTCTGACTTCCATAAATAGAGCTCCACCCTGCCCCTTGGATAATCATATTTGAGTCCTGGGGTCACCCGTGCCCCCTCTTTTTCTCACACCCATATCTAATCAATCCATTGGCAAATCCTTCTTTTTTTTCGGTACTGGGGATTGAACTCAGGGGCATTCTACCTCCGAGCTATACCCCCAGCCCTATTTTTTTATTCTTTATTTTGAAACCGGGTCTCACTAAGTTTCGGAGTGCCTCACTAGGTAGCTGAGGCTGGCCGCGAACCCAGATCCTCCGGTCTCAGCCTCCCGAATGCTGGGATTACAAGCGTGAGCCACCACGCCCGGCTGGCAAATCTTCTGCACTTGCTCATAGCTCGTGCTGAGCCCTGCTCCTCCTGTGGTCTAAGCCTTCAGGAGGTGGACGTGGCCTCTCCCCCGCTCTGCCCTTTACAGCTGTCCTCAACCCGGCAGCCAGGAAGTCCTGTGCAGACCTGAGACGGTCCTACTGTCCCTCTGCCCTAGCTCTCACGAGGAGCAGAAGCTGAAGCCCTCCGCTCCAGCCCCCTCCTCATCCAGACGCCCCGCAGGGTCCCCCCCCCCGCTCTGGCTGTGATGGCAATCTTTGTATACAGGTTAGTCATTATTCTGGGGGTGTCTCTGAGGGAGTCTCTAGGCGAGAGTGTGACAGGACGGTATTGGAAAATTGCTGTGGTATTGATTTCCAAAATGTTAGAAGCATCCGAGCCTGGGTGCTGCGCAGGCGCTCGGGCAGGGAGAGGTGGCTGCTTTGCGTGTTGCTCCTCAGAGCCCCCCTCCCTCTGCCCTTTGTCCTGATGTTTACCCACATAGAGCCTTTAGCCTTAAAAATACGTAGAGACCATCGAAAACCCTGAGATCACAGCGACTCTGCCTGGCTCACTTCAGAGCCATGAAGACAGCAAAAGCCTTAAGCCTGTCTCTCATAGATCACACACAGCTACACTGGTGTCATTGGTGCCTCTGTTTCCCTCCTATTCTTTGGGACCTGGAAAGGTAAACTCCGTGTACTGCTTCAAAGCCCCCATAGTTGATGAGCAACCAAGACAGCCCAGTACAATAGGGGTGAAAGCCAGGAGATCATGGACCCTGCACCTAGTAAGCGCACTGTCCGGAGACACAGAGATCCCATCTGCCTAAGGAATAAGTTAGGAGCCCGTTGCCTTGGTAACGCCGATAAGAACATGCCAATATGAAGACTGTATTTAAAGACTGGGGTCTGAGGGGGGCAGAGTTCCACTCTCGGGCTCTCCAGTGTGTCTGCCAGGCATGCTGCTTTTCTTCTTTTCCCTCTCTATTTCCTACTGACTTTGCAACAAAGTTTTTTGCTAATGCTACAACCAAGTCATCTTTAGTTTTATTTTCCCGATTCAATTTATTTTCATCGAATCAAGAAAAAAAGCCCCCAACACCATTACCGCCGTAACAAGAGGCGCATTTGAACCGGAGCCTGAGGAAACCAGAAGAGCTCCCCGTGGGTGGGCCTCCAAACTGTCGGAGGCCCGGACTCCTCGGAGGCAGGGCAGATGAAGGAAAGTTCATGATCGCTCTCTGGTCCTCCTGGAGCTGGGACGTTGGTCTTTTCCTGTTACTACCCCATAAATCCAATCAAATTATCAGCGCCTCCGTGCACTTATCCACAGAGGAGATTCAGTTCTTTCAGCTCTGAACATTTGTGTCTCCCCAGAACATGAGCTTTCCCAGGGCCATCTATGTCCAAACCGTAGGTCTCTCCCTCCGTCATCTGTGCCTGGCCTCCCACCAGCAGGTCCGCTCCATGTTCCGATGTTTTCAGCGCGATCCAAATGGGGAAGGTGGGACTAAGCATCTCTCCCCCGACCCCCGAGAATGGAGCTTGGAGACTCCCACTTCCATAAGTACTTTTTTTTTTTTTTTTGCGGTACTGGGGATTGAACTCCGAGGCATTCTACCTCCGAGCTATACCCCCAGCCCTATTTTTTATTCTTTATTTTGAAACCGAGTCTCACTAAGTTGCGGAGTGCCTCACTAGGTAGCTGAGGCTGGCTGCGAACCCGGATCCTCCAGTCTCAGCCTCCCAAATGCTGGGGTTACAAGCGTGCGCCACCACGCCTGGCTTCCATAAGTACTTACTAAGCACCAACTCTGCCTGATACTGAGGCCTCCTTTAACCCTAACCAGAGCCCCACAAAGCAAGGACTATTGCTAATCCTGCTGTATAGTGGAGGAAACTGAGGCACAGAGGTTCAGCACCTTCTCTAGCTCACACAGCGTGTGGGCGAGCCAGGCATCCTGCCCAGGTCCTAGTCCAGTCCTGGGCGCTGGGAATGGGGAACCATGGTCTGAGGACCTGCTCCCCGCATGAGCAGCCAGGGAAATGAGCGCCATCCCAGCAGCTAGGGCCTCCAGTCAGCCGTTCTGTGTCCACACCGGCCCATCTGTGTTGCAAACAAGCCAAATGCAAGACGTTGGTAGCAAGGGAGCCCAGTGCGGAGGCCCACGGGAAATTTATGCACTTTCCGCTCCATTTTTCTGTCAAACTAAAACTGTTGCAAAACAATAAAGCCTGTTCATTAAATAATAATAATGACAAAATCCATAAGACAGTATGCTGTCACTTCCTATCCATCAAGTCAGCTAAAATAAGGACAGAAGATAATCCCAAAGGTGGGCGTGAACAAGCCAGGTGTGGTGGCGCATGCTTGTAATCCCAGCATTTGGGAGGCTGAGACCGGAGGATCCAGGTTTGCGGCCAGCCTCAGCTACCTAGTGAGGCACTCCGCAACTTAGTGAGACTCTGTTTCAAAATAAAGAATAAAAAATAGGACTGGGGCTGTAGCTCAGAGGTAGAATGCCCCTGAGTTCAATCCCCAGTACCGCAAAAAAAAAAAAAAAGGTGGGCATGCAAGTGACAAGGGGGACCCCACCCTGCTGTGTGGGTGACCCTGCGTCTCCCCACCCCGGTGCATGTGCTCCCCAAGGAAGCCCAGGAACTTCTCTGGGGACAGCCAGCCGCCCTTCCCAGGGGACTGCGGAGGCAGGTGTGCGTGTGTCGGGGTGGACAGATCTCAGACACGCACTCTGGGGAAGAAAGGTACAAACGAGAGGAGCCTAGTGGCCCACCCACTGCCACCTGCGGAAAGGAAGACACCCGTGTGCTCCCAGCACTGCATAGCCAGCTCACCCAGCAGACCCAAACCCAACCAGCTGGGGTGCAAAATATTCAGAAGAAAGCTGAATCTGCCGGGCGTGGTGGTGCAGGCTTGTAATCCCAGCATCTGGGAGGCTGAGGCTGGAGGATCTGGGTTCGCGGCCAGCCTCAGCTACCTAGTGAGGCACTCTGCAACTTAGTGAAACCCGGTTTCAAAATAAAGAATACAAAATAGGGCTCTGGGTGTAGCTCAGAGGTAGAATGCCCCTGAGTTCAATCCCCAGTACCGCAAAAAAAGGAAAGCTGAATCTGCACTGAATGTGTGCTGAAGTGTGTGTGTGTGTGTGTGTGTGTGTGTGTGTGCCCCCACAATTGTTTCCTAAACAATACAGTGTAACAACTATTTGCACAGCAGTTACATTATATCTGGTATGATAAGCCATACCTACTTTGCACAGCGGTTACATTGTATTCAGTATGATGTCATATGCAGACCATCAGTCCCTAAACAACACAGTGTAACACCTATTTGCACGGCAGCTACATTGTATCAGGTATGATAAGTCACGGGGCATGCATAGGTTCTGGGCAAATACAGCTCCATTTTTTTGACTCGATACCCCTGGATTTCTGTATTCTTGGGGGGTCCTGGAAGCAATCTGCTGAGAATACTGAGGGCTCTCTTTGCTGTGATGTCCAAAGGGCTGACATATGCCAGGAAGACCCAGAGCCACGCGGGAGGGGAGTGGACGGGGTTGGGCGTGGAGAGTGGGGCGGCAGGGGTGGGGAGGGGCGGGACACGGTAATGGAGCCATAGACCAGGATCGGTGACCAGCCCAACATCGTAGACCCAAGGTTCGAAAAATGGAACTCAGGCTGGCCACTTGACTACGGGTCTGAAAACCAGAAAACAGGACAGGAAGTGAGTAAGTCCCTGAGAGGGGTGAGGAGGAGGAAAGAGGTCAGGGCTCTGTGTTCTTCCCAAACTAGGCTCTTGGGGGGACACGTGGGAGGAGCAGCCAGAGGCATGGAAGAAACAGCACAATAAATGCACAATAACCACACAAGCTAATCGCTCGTGGAAACAGCAGATAAATGGGTCCCAGCAGAACTTCCTGCCGGGGCCTCTGCGTGGCCCTGCGTGCCGCCAGGCGCAGGCGTTCGTTCCCAGACACCAAGGGAGGGGCCCGGGCCTGAAGGAGCGCCACGCAGAGGCGTCGGCTCAGGGCTCTGCTCGTCTTCGTGATGGCTGGACTGCGGAGCTGACCTTTTAGCTGAGGCGTCCCGACTTGAGAACCCGCCTCCTGCCCCCATGCGAGACACGTCAGTGGAAAGGAGAAAGGAAAGAAGGAAACGTGGATAAACCCGGCCTTGGAGAGGCGGATGGAGACCAACATCACGCTGGTAGGGGCTGAGATGGGGGAGCCGAGGGGCCCAGGGAAGAGGGGTGGGAAGTCAGAGGCTTGCCAAGGAAGTCCAGGCAATTGTCCAGCCTTTGCTTGGTTTCCCCCAGGAACAGGGAGCTCACTACCTCACAGTCCGTGCCACCTTTAGAAGACTCCTGTGATGTGGGACGAATCCCCTTCCACGGTTCACAGCCCGGCCTCCCTGCCCCGCTGCCCTTCTGAGCCGAGGTGACAGCAGTGTCCCTTCTCATAGCTGTGGAGGCAGCGCCATCCGCACCCTGGCTCGGACCCCAGGGATTTCCCAGGAGGGACCAGCTGCCTCGGTCACGCCTGGGGACACACCAGCATGACAAGCTCCGTGCAGGTTGTCGGAGTCTGGGTGGGGGAGGGGAGGCTCTGGCTCCCGGCTCGGCAGTGTGGACAGGATGTTTGCCTTTGTATTTTAGAACTGACGTTTACATTTATATACATATATTCTTTTGTACAAACTGAAATATTTCAAGATCAATAGGATTTTATTTTATTTTTTTGTGGCACTGGGGATGGAACCCAGGGACATTCTACCTCTGAGCTACACCCTCAGGCCTATTTTTTATTCTTTATTTTGAAACAGGGCCTCACTAAGTAGCTGAGGCTGGCTGCGAAGCCTGATCCTCTGGTCTCGGCCTCCTAAGTACTAGGATTACAAGCGTGCGCCACCACGCCCGGCTTGATCAATAGCATTTTTAAAAAAAAATCTCGTTCTACCTGTTTTCTCAGAGGGCCCGGTTTAGCCGGGACCTCACGGCCTCTTACCATTGTGTCCCTATTTCTACTCATTGTTCTGTGGCCTCCGGTCCCAGTACAGTCTCCACCCTGCTGGGAATACCTTCCCCTTTCTTCACCTGCCAAACTCCTACACATCCTTCAAGACCCCACTCACTGAGTGCCCATTTGGTGCGGCTTGTCTGAATCCTCCAGGCCTCTGTAACATTCTGTATCACGTGGCACCGTGGAGGGGCTGCTGGGATTGGGGGGTCCCAGAGGCATGGGTTCGGATCCTGGCCCTGCCTCTCACAAGCCATGTGACCCTAAGCAAGTTACTAAAACTCTCGGGACCTCGGGCATCCCCCTGATGCCTCTGCTGTCCCGCAAGACTCAGCACCGTGGACGCCCTGGCCAGGGGCGGCTCTGGCTTGGCCCATCTGGCTGTGGCTTGAGCCCAGCGGCTTCTGTCAGCGCACAGCCTTCCAGAAGGAACCTTCGGCAATGTCGGCTTTCACAGAAGCCACGCTGCAGCTACACAGGAGACCAAGTGTGCAGGAATCTCCCTGAGCGACCGTGGCTGGGTGCTTCGCTGGGTGCTGGGCCAGGGAACTGAGTTACGCATGGACCCTGCCCTCAGCGTCTCTGACTTTCCCAAAGCAGGAGCAGCGGGTCCTGCTGCGTCCACAGTGGGCGTCTGGGGCCCGGGGACCCCGAGGGCCGTGGCCTGGGCGGAGGTCAGGGGAGCCGCTGGGGAGTGGGTGCTGAGCTGAGTCCCGGGAGGGGTGCGCCAGGCAGCTCTCCAGCCAGGGCCGTTTGGAGGATGGATGGCAGCCAGCCTGGCTGGCGGTGGCTGGAGACGCGGCTGTCAGGGGTGAGCCTGCAGAGGCGGAGGGCGGGTGACTTCAGCTGCCGAGCAAAGGCCTCTGGGCTTGACCCCACGGCTCCAGAAGCCGGCACTTGAGACCGTTCTGTCTCTAGTAAAGGCAAGAGTTAGGGCCGCTGTGCTCGGGTCTTTCTTCTGAGCTGGGCACCGCGTCAGGTGCTCTCCCGGCATGCACGGTTCCACTTGGTTCCCCAGGGACCCCGTGAGCTGGGGGCCATGATCCCCACTCTTACTGACAAGGAAGGGCACCAGGGCTGGGAGAGGCCGTGTAACCTGCCCAGGGTGACATTTCTAGCAGGCCGTGGGGCTGGGGGTCCAGCCCGTGCTGTTAACCTCTTGGCCACACACGGCAGGGGCCAGCCGGGCTGGGGCCCAGGAGGCCAGCTGGGCCCTGGAGAGAGAGGTAGGGAGCCGCTCACCAGAGGAGGAGGGTGTGCAGCTGGCAGGACGGGTGGGTCTACTTGAGAAGATAAGACAGAGCACCTGGCAATTTGAATAACAATGCAAGCTTCCTGAATACGACCATAAAAGCGGAGGAATCACGCGGCCCAACATGACTAATTGCCAGGTGAGCGGCAGACAGGTTCCCGGGGAGGTCGAGAGCCGGTGACAGTTGGCGCCCATGTATGCCGGCCTCGGCTGCAGCTCTGGCGTGTTTCCTGTGGAATTCTCGTGTCGACTCCAAGAGGCGGGGACGTCCTCAGACACGGGTTGCAAAGGAGCAGAGGGTCTGCGGCGGCACAGGGGCACGGGATGACTGCCGGGGTCAGAGGGCAGTGCCAAGGCGCGGCGGGAGGGGCGTGGGGCGAAGTCGAGGCAGGTGTGCACACAGGAGGCCCGCCATGGGGGTGCGGTGTGAGTGGGGATAGCTGCTCTTGCACAAAAGTATGAGCGGCCACGACTGTCCTGGCAGGTGGAGCACTGCGCGGGGGCTGGGGGGGCGCCAACGGGGCGCTCTTGCCACGCCCATGGGAACCCCACAGGGCCTGGCTGGGTCGGTGGGAGATCCCACAGCTGAACGCAAGCCTGCCCTGCCACCCCAGGGTGGGTCTGTGGGTGCAGTTGCGGCCCCCAAGTCCTAATCCCCAGAAGCTAGAACAGTTGCTTTACGTGCTGCAGGGACCTCGCTGCTGTGGCTAAGTCCCGGTGTGCCCGGCGTGGGCTGGCCGGCCCAGAACCATTCTAAGGGTCTTAAAAGGGGCGGGCCGCAGAGTCCCAGCGGCAGCAGTGGAGGCAGAGGCTGGCAAGACGCCGCTGCTGGAGGGGCGTGGCCCAGGCGTAGACACCTCCAGAGGCTGGGAAAGGTGGGCGGGCGGGGGACAGAGGGTGCCGGCTCCGCCCACAGAACACTAATGCGCTCCCCAAGAGAAATGTGTCCAGTGGGTTGTCCAGACAACTCGGAACAGCTTCATGCATATTGTTCCCAAAGCAGAAAGCCCCACAGGTCTTCATCAGGTGGCTGGATACACACGCTGTGGCACATCCATACAAAAATGGAATACTACAGAGCAATGAACAAGACTAGAGCAGCAAGATACGCTATGGCACCAATGAACCGTCCAGCTAAGACACGGTGTGAAGGAGGCAGCCCCACGGAGCCTACACCACGAAGCTCAAGAACAGGCAGGACTAATTTAGGGGCCCCAGAGGTCAGGAGAGCAGCATGGGGGGCTGTGGGGAAGCCTTCTGGGTACTGGCAGTGTCGTAGCTGTCTGAAATTCACCAAGCTGCACAAGTAAGAGCAATGCGCTTTATGAACAGCCAGGAACCACACACAACAGTGTCTTGCAATGTCACACTGCATACAGGACAGCTGTCCCAGAGATGACATCACCTAGTGAGGCCATGGCCGTCCTAGTTTGAGTAGGCGCGCTCTGTGGCGTTCGCAGGACGAAATCTAAGGGCGCGTTTCTCAGAATGCATCCTGTCTTTAAGCAAAGCTCGGGGTGCCTGACTTGAACGCAGAGAGTGGGGCGTGTGCCGGGGGTGCCTGGCGCAGAGCGCCTGTGGGCGCCCCTCCCGGAGCGGCTTCTGAAGGTGTGCACAAGCGGCAGCCTTGGGGACACCTGAGCACCTCTTTTGTTTGCGTGAGAAGCACCCCATAAGTTATGCAGCGACGCCAATATGCAAATACCTACGTGGGCATTATTTGCTCGGCTCCCGGGGCCCGGCTGAGGACAGGCGTGATACCCCTTACACAGGTGAAAAGCCTGAGGTTGGGGGTGGGGGAGCCCAGCGCAGGCTGACAGGCACCCCCAGCTCCTATGCCCCACCCCTCTCCTCTCAGACCTGTTCTCTCAACACCGATTGGATGAGCCCATCACTGAGTCCTACCCCCTGGGTACAGTGATTGGCCCAGAGATGGGGGCGTGGTTCATGGAGGGCCAGTCAGAATTTGAGTCGATGAGGATGTCGATACCCTCTGCTGCTGCTCCAGAACCCTCCCCACTTCCACCTTGGTCTCCTCCAACCTGGGTGGGCTCGCTCCTTGCTCCTTTCCATCTTCCCAATCCCAGCTGCCCAGAGACACAGTGGCCAGGTCATGGAGGGCTGGGGCTGTCCTTGTCCCGTAGTCTGCCGGGAGTCCCAGGAGGGAGGCCAGGCCAGCTGCCTCTGCAGACATGGAGGCTGGAGGCTGCTCTGGCTTTGGGAGCCAGGCCTTGGGGAGCTGCACCAGCTCCAAGCTACCACTGTTCCTGCCCTGCTTATAGTTCTCCTTTCTCTCGCCTCGCCCTCCTGGCTTTTGCAAAGGCCCAGGGCCTCGAAACAGACACATCCTAAGGTTAATTTTTAATGCCGCTCCGGTAAATATTTGATGCACAGCTTGAATGGGAGACCGGCATTCTACATTAAATGCCACGGATGCTCCAGCAGCCTCCTGCGTCCAGAACACCCCGCTTCCCACTCCGCAGGAATAAAGGCGCTCTCTCTCCTCTCTCTCTCTCTCTCTCTCTCTCTCTCTGGCTGCCTGCTATGAATTTTTCAAAGCATCTTTTGTATCCATTCTTGTCTCCGGTCAACGTCTCCATTAGCCAGATGGAAGGTCAGAGAGGCTTTAAGTTGAAAGACGGTCCCTTTCTCTATCTTATGCAAGGGGCAGGAAGGCCCAGGAGGCACGGGGCGCGCTCAAGGTTAAACAGCAAACCAGTGGCAGAGAGGATCAGCTCGGTGCCCCTGCCCGGGGCTCTGTCCCAGCTCGGGACCCCTGGAGGACGCAGGAAGCCCCTGCCCTCCCCCAGCCCTGGAGAGGCCCGAATGGGCAGCGGGGAGAGGGTCCTCCAGAGAGGAAAGCCTCAGGAAGGAGGGGGCCATGGCGGGTTCTGAGGGATGAGTAGGAGCCCGCCAAGGGGCTGGGGTGGGGCCAATGAGGTGATGGGCTTGGGGGAGCAGGTCCAGGCGCTGGGGTCTACGTCCTTCTGTGTCCCCAGCCCTGGGCTGCAGTTCAGCCATGCATCTGTGTTCTCTTAGTCCTCATAGAAGGAGGGTGCCTCTGTCTGTTGGGGTATCTGTAGCCTGTCCCTGTACACACACACACACACACACACACACACACACACATGCACACACACAGCACACACGCATGCGCACATGCTATATTCTTAGCCTTTGTCCATCCGACCTGGCACCGGGGAAGAGCCATCTTCCTGGGCCCCTCTGCCTGCAGGGCTCACACTTGTCCCTCCCGGCACCCGTCACCCCCTGCCCACCTGTGCCCTGTGCTGCAGCCAGTGAGACCCCCCACCATGCTGCGCCCGCAGCCCTCGGCCCCAGCGCTGCCCCTCCGGTCCAGGGATGACGGGCCATCGATTGACTAACAGCTTTCGGGGATGTAAGCGGAGTGTTCAGCTCTCTCTAACACGGGCACATTGATCCGGGACACATCTGGATTTGAGGCCTGGGAGTAGCACAGATGTGCCCCCTGGAAATACGTACGTGAGGAAGGCAGGGGAGGGACACAGCAGTCGTGGAGGCAGAGACAGGGAGAGGGGTGGGTTTAGGGGTCCTTCCTATGGGCGGGTGCTAGACAAAGTCCTTATAAGTGGGTGCTGGACAAAGTCCTTTCTGCAGCCTTCTGATCTCACCCCCATGGAAAAGGGCATTTATTCTAGGAACTCGGGTTCCCACACTGGTGGGGGAGCTGGGCTGTGAACGTCTGGAAGGTTCAAGAGGGAACCTGGGCCTGACCCAGGTATTCCCAGGCTGCTTCACGCAGAAGCGATTTGGAGAAAAGCGGCCCCCGCTCCCCCGGGGAGCCCTGGCCACGGCGGCAGGCCCTGCTGCCGGGCACTCGTGAAGGACGGGCAGTGCCCTCCTGCCTTCCATCCTCCGGATGCGGCCCGTCGCCCACGTGGGGACGTGTTTGCTGGGCCAACAAACATCTATTCTTGGAAGCAAATATTTTAGCAGTTAAGGCCAGAGTTTTAATGGCAGGGGAATAAGGAAGGAATCCGTGCTCTTCCCCTGCCGCTGATGGATGGAAACGAAGTCTGTCTCTCCTCGCCCTGCAGTGCTCCGGCTCCTAGCTGGACCTATTAAGAGCCCTGAACTAAATTGGTTTGGGGGACGCATAACAGCCATCAGCCCGGCCCCGTTTCTCCCTTTCTGGTGATCCCGGCTCTCCACTTATTGCTTTTGCTCCAGCCCAGGGGGCGACAGCATGGGATTTCTGTCAAATTGACATAAGGAGCCGTCTCTTTTCTCAGGGAGGGCTTGGGATCCCACGGCTTCCCCAGGGCCTTTGCAAAGATGTCTCTTTGTTAATTACTTGCGGCTTGCATACGGGCCTCTTTGTTTACAGTAGTTACTCTGTTAAGACATTTTAATTAAGATTCCAAATTAGCAGGCTGGGCGGGGCAGCGAGGCCCACAGGACCTCAGGAGCCACATCTCGGAGGATGACCAGGCTTGTCTGACACTGGAGGACTGGCAGCTTGTCCCTGGATGCAGGGGTGACACATTCCAGAGATTCGAAAGAGCCTATCTCCATTCTCCTGACCACCTCCACCCCAATCTTCACAGACAGGCAAAAAACATCAGAGACCTAACACTGCCCTGCTCCACCTGGTTCGTTCTGGGGGTGCACCTGCAAAGTGAGGTTCCCCTAACCCTCTCTGCCACATGCACCTTCTGCCAGGCACATTGACTTGTCCAAGCTAAGTCAGAGCAGGGGCGGAACGGATTTTCTGCACATCACTGGGCTGGTTCCTGCGGGCCGCGGCGGCCCCTTCCTTGGCTTTTATTCCCAGCACTTCATGTGGAGCGTGGCCTATCTGTGGCTGACCTCCAACTAATGCTGCTGAGTAATTGGGGAACCGAGATAGCTAGTGTCATCCATGTCACAGGTGGGTGGCCCTGGAGAGTTTGCAGGGGGGATGCCCACAGCGTTTCCGTTCCTTCCAGGGATGGAGACCTCTTGTCTCTGCTGCTTTCTTTGCTCCAGGAAGGAGCAGAAGCTGGGAAGGGCTAATGAGTTGAGATTCTAGAACTACCTGCCCCTTGTTTAGAGGACATTTTTTTTTTTTTTTTTTTTTTTTTTTTTTTTTGCAGTACTGGGGATGGAACCTGGGGGCATTCTACATCCGAGCTACACCCCCAACCCTATTTTTTATTCTTTATTTTGAAACAGGGTCTCACTAAGTTGCAGAGTGCCTCACTAGGTAGCTGAGGCTGGCCTTGAACCCGGATCCTCCAGTCTCAGCCTCCCAAATGCTGGGATTACAAGCTTGTGCCACCACGCCCAGCTTAGAGCACATATTTTAAAAGGAGACTCCAGTCAGATGTGGTGGTGCACGCCTGTAATCACAACACCTGGAAGGCTGAGACAGGAGGACTGCAAGTTTGATTGCCAGTTCCAGCAACTTAGGGAGAAATAAAATCAAATAAAAGATGAAAAGGTCTCTGGGAGTAGCTCAGAGGTAGAACACTGCTGGGTTCAATCCCCAGGACCAAAATAAAAAAAGTGGGGAGGGGAGTCCGCTAGTGCCAAAGAAGGACCTAACTCCTGAGGCACACCTGCGCAGGAAGTGCAATGCACAAGTGCAACTCTCAAAGCATACTCGGCACTGTGTGACACAGCCAGGGTTCAGGGGCACAGACGGCAGGCACCAGGTTCACTGCCTGGTCACGACGGGCAGTGGTCAGGTGCCTTGCAGGCTTAACAGAATATGCCTTGACAGCTGGCTCTAACACCTAGCAACTGGGGACTAGAGCTTTCTGCACCGGAGACAGCCCCGCCCCCCAGGCCTCGTCCCAGGGCTCCCCAAATCCCTGCATCCTGTGGGGATGGGTGAGACAGCCCACCCCGAGCTGGGTCTGTGTAGGAAAAACCCAACTCCGAAGCCCCGGCAGATATTGCTTAGGGCAAGCTTGAGTTTTCTAATAAAGCAACTTGATTTAAAGTCAATTAAAAGTGTATTAAGTAAATAGTAAGAGAGAGGGGCGCAGACAAGACGAACACCAAGGGCCGAGATTTGAGAAATAAACGGGGCTTTCTAGAAATGGCTGCAATTATCGACTGCCTTGGGGGCACAGTCAAATAAATGGGAAACTCACAAGAGAGGAAACAGAATTAATTAACAACGGGAAGGAGAGGTGTTCAATCTTACCACAAAGAAATGTGCATTGGAGAGGTACAGCATAAGTGCTGCCTGACCAGCCTCCTAGAGCGGTCGGCGCTGGGAGAAAGTGCCAAACAATTGCCACCCCTGCCCTCAGCCCGGGGAAAGGACCCGAGAGACAGAGGCGGTGGCCAAAAACACGCGAAAGTGCCTGTTTCAGCATTTTAATTTCTTCCTTCCTCCCTCCCTCCCCTTCCTTCCTTCCTTCCTTCCTTCCTTCCTTCCTTCCCCTTCTTTCCTTCCTTCCTTCCTCCCTTCCTTCCCTCCCTCCCTCTCTTCTTCCTTCTGTTTCTTATGCCAAGGATAGAACCCAGGGTTGTTCTACCACTAAGCTACACCCCTGGCCCTATTTTATTTTTAAATTTTGAAACAGGGTCCCATTAAGTTACTGAGAGTCTCACTAACTTGCTGAGGCTGCCTTCGAACCTACGCTCCTCCTGTCTCAGCCTCCCGATCACTGGGATTCCGGGCGTGGCCCCACCTCGCCCTGCCTAGCCTCTTATTTCCTAGAGTATGTCTCTTCCTCAGCCCCTACCTATGCTATTTTCCATAGCAAAATACACACACACACACACACACACACACACACACACACACACACACACACCACCAATAAAATCAAAACAAAAACCCCCACAAAGAAACAACAACTGTGTTACATTAGTTCCTTGCTGCAGGGAAATGGCTAAATTAAGGCTAGCACACGCCATTTTGACTACTGGGTAGCTGCTAAAATGATATTTAGAGAAATTAACTAAATTCACGGGATAATGGCCAATTTAATGCTGACAATACAACCGGATTGCAAAGTTACGTGCTCATCGGTATTAGAAAGGCGTCAGGAGCGTGTGCACGGGAAGACAGAAGGAGGACAATAGTCGTCGCTGTGTGGGGGACTCTGGGTGGCTTTTGTTCCCCTCTCCATGTTTTACTCTTAAAATAAGAGTAACAATAACGATAAGAATGACAATGTGAGTTCTCCAGCACCTGCCACCTGCCAGCCCTGCTCTCAGGCTTCTGTTCCTCCTACGAGGTGAGTCTATTTCCATCTGTTTTATGGATGGGGACTTGGAGATTCAGAGAAATTAAACTTTTATTTTTTTTACGGTACTGGGGATTGAACCCAGGGGCATTCTACCTCTGATCTATACCACTAGCCCTATTTTTATTCTTTATTTGGAAACCGGGTCTCATTAAGTTGCAGAGTGCCTCACTAAGTAGCTGAGGCTGGCTGCGAACCCAGGATCCTCCTGTCTCAGCCTCCCAAGTACTGGGATGACAAGCGTGCGCCACCGTGCCCGACTTGAAATGAAGCATTTGCCTGAGAACTCCACGGGGTGGGGAGCCCAGATCTGAACCCAGCTCTGGTTCTAAGACAGGAGCCGGCATGCCTCGGCCCAACCCCCGGGGGCAGGGAAACCCTTCATCGCTGGAGCAAGAGGAAAACCAGGACCCCTAAACCACACAGAAGCAGCTATGCAGCCCAGCCAGGCTCACACCAGGACAGCCCAGCCTGGCAGGCACCAAGGGGCTGGGGCCGGTGGGCGGGCCCCCCTGGGTGTCAGGCTGCTGCTAGATCCAAGCTGAGGGCTTGTGGTGCTCATACCTGCCCTTGAACCCGGATCCTCTGGTCTCAGCCTCCCAAATGCTGGGATTACAAGTGTGCACCAGACCATGTGCCTTGGGGGACATCGGGGCCCTGGTCCAGGGATGGGTGAGGCCCAGCTCGCCCAGGGAGCTCAGGACCACCGGCCCGAGGCACCCAGCCAGGCTGCCTGCTCTCCCAGCCTCGGCACCTCGGGGGTCCGCCTTGCAGCTCTGCGCCTCCTACTCCCAGGACAGGCTTTGGCGTCGGCTCGCCTGGGCTCAAGTGCACTCAGCTGCAATGCAACTCCTGGTAGGTCACTAAATCTCTCTCTGTGCCTCAGTTTCTCCTCCATAAACAGAGCTCAGGGTGCCCAAGCTGCAGTCCTGTTGGGGAGATTCAATAGCCCGATGTATTCGACTTACAGAGCTACCCACCCACTATTCACGATCAGGAAATGAATTCTGGGGCCTTGAACCCAGGGGCATTCTATCTCCGAGCCACACCCCCAGCCCTTTTTAATTTTATTATTATTATTTTTATTTTAAAACAGGGTTTCACCAAGTTGCTAAGAGCCTCGCTAAGTTGCTGAGGCTGGCCTCAAACCTGCAATCCTCCTGTCTCAGCCTCCCAAGTACTGGGATTACAGGCGTGAGCCACCACGTCCAGCCAGTTCATTCATTTATCTGACACTCACTCACGTGATGGGACAGAAAAAGTGTCATTCACTCAACACCTACTTACCAGTGCCTACTATGTGCTGGTGCTGTTCTAGGGCGTGGGGGCACCGTTGAGTAACAGGCACCAACCCCAACCCTCTGCCGGTTTCTTTCCAATGGAATGGAAGGCACCAAAGGGAAACCGAGGTGTTGTGACAGTGGGGAGTGACAGTGGGGGAGAAAGTGACAGTGGGGGGAGGGGCTGCTATTTGTAATCCCTGTATTGCAAGGCCTGCTCCATGCAGACTCAGGACGCCCAGGGCAGCAGCCAGACCAGCTAGCTGAGGAGCAGGAGAGGAAGGGGCAGGGGAGCTCTGGAGCCTCCAGGGTGCTGCTCAGGCCTGCACACAGTAGGGCTGCTCCATGGGCCACGGTGATGGGGATCCCAGTCAGCCACGGCCCATGGGCTGGGGGTAGAGGGAGTCCTCAGGGGGTGGGGCTGAGTGCCTGCACCCTGGGGAGTCTACAGGGGGTCCTGCATGGGGAGATTCAATGTTCCCTGCAGCCCTACTATGTGCGCGCCTTCATATTTCATCGCCATCATTGTCCAAGGCGGGAGCTATTGCAACAACACAGAGAGGGCCAGGAGCTCACTGGAGGACGCACAGCAGGTGAAGTGCTGGTTTGGGGGTCTGCCTGTGGCCATGGAACTCCCTGGCAATGGACTGGTGCTGGTGACGTGTCAGCCTCCGGGGTTTGTCCCAGCAGGGTGAGCCGGATGAAAGAGAGAAGGGGTAGCCGGGCGTGGTGGCGCACGCTTGTAATCCCAGCATTTGGGAGGCTGAGACCGGAGGATCCGGGTTCGAGGCCAGCCTCAGCTACCTAGTGAGGCACTCCACAACTTAGGGAGACCCTGTTTCAAAATACAGAATATGAAATAGGGCTGGGGGTGTAGCTCGGAGGTAGAATGCCCCTGAGTTCAATCCCCAGTACCAAAAAAAAAAAAAGAAAAAAAAGAGAGAAGAGGCGAGGGAAGGAGGGGGCGCGTGGTAACCCTTACCCTGACCTCCCAGCTCAGTAGGTCCGTGCCTTTTACAGATGAGCAAACACAGGCCGGGAGAGGGGGGGCCAGCGACTTGCCCGGGCCGCACTCATCCCAGACCTCAGGGAAACACCGGCCCTGGTCCCGCTGGAAGCCCCAGCCCCGCTCAGGATGCTAACTGTCTTCTGAATTCCGATCCTGGATGCCTCCTCGGGATTTGATGTTATGCCAAGGAAACAAGACTCTCGGCCTTCTCCCTTTTTGGTCTTCTAGTTTTCTGGAATTCCTCTCTGTTGGCGGCACGCGCCCCGCAGACGCCACTCGCGGGGACCGGAGGAGAGCAAAGTGGGGCCAGAGCAGGAGCCCCGGGTCTGCAGGGAGGGGGCAGAGAGAGCAAGGAGCGAGCGGGGGAGGGAGGAGCCCAGGCGGCCGCGGGCTCTGCTGGGGCCCAGAAGCCGGGGACTAGAGGGTCCCTGGAGCTGATGAGGTAGAGTAGAAGGAATAAAATGTAGGCAGAAAGAAGACATTGGGAAGGAAAGGAAAAATATAGTTTTAAAATCTGGAGAGTTTCCGGGCGTGGTGGCGCACGCTTGTAATCCCAGCATTTGGGAGGCTGAGACCTGAGGATCCGGGTTCGAGGCCAGCTTCAGCTACTTAGTGAGGGACTCCGCAACTTAGTGAGGCCCTGTTTCAAAATAAAGAATAAAAAATAGGGCTGCGGATGTAGCTCGGAGGTAGAATGCACCTGAGGTCAATCCCCAGTGCCGCCAAAAAAAAATCTGGAGAGTTCATAAGCTCACTCCACCCTCTAGGGTGTGCCCAGGTCTTAGGCAGAAGTCTTATTCAGGCCCACACCTTTAATCTCCTGGCTCCTGCCCCCGCCCCCACCTGAGATTCCTGAGGACAAAGATCAGACCTCAGCGACCACCCATTTTTGAAACCTGAGAAAGGAGGTCCGGACTTCTTTCTGTGCCCACCCTTTCTTTGGGATGACCACCTATGGACCACCTATACCTGAGAGGAGGAGGTCCAAACATCTTCTGTCCCAACCCCCTCCTGGAAGTTTATATAAAGACTGAAAAAGACTGAAAAGCTCTCTCTCTTGCCCTCCTGCTTGTGTGGCCTGGAAGATGTCCGCTCACCTGTTTTCCCGAGTCCCTTATTTTCCTAAATAAACTCCTGCCTTTTGTTCCTGACTGGCACGTGTTAAAATTCTTTTTATCACGGAGGCCAAGGACCCACGAGTGAGACTGTGTTGTCCCACGACAGAGCCAGACCCGCCCCCGGGCTCCTGTGGGTGCAGACCCCTGAAGTCCCAGAGCCAGCACAGCGGAGCCAGCCCTGCAGAAGTGCCTCGCTCTAAGGCCACTGCGCCCTGTCCCGGAGGTCCTGAGGTGGCACTAGCATCTCCAGGGTCCCGGCCCATGCCATATGTAGAGCATCGCAAATCCAACACGACCCCCGGGGTCTGAATGCCCATTAACGTTTGGGGTGCACAAACAACCCCTTCCCACCAGGTCAGGCACCCCCAGCTCCGAAAGCCTAGGGGGGCTTGGGGGATGGGCCCCCCCTTTTCCAGCCAGTGCCCTGCTGGGACCTGGGCCCTTGAGGCAGGTTTCGAAGGATTGATGAGGTAGAATAGAAGGAATAAAATTCAGGCAGAAAGAAGATGGATTGAAAAGGAAAGGAAAAATGGTTTTGTTTCAACAGAGCCTGCTCATCCTTAAAAAGCAAGGACTGTTCACCATGGGCTGACTCCATTTTGGAAGTCTCTGAGGTGATTTCTCAAAGCTCCATTTGCCTCTCAAAAGGAAGTCACTCACACCTGATGTAAGAAAGACCCACATCCCAGACTTCCTGTCTCCACTCCTGATAGTCCTACCTAAAGTTTTGTCACCTTTTTTTTAAGACCTCAAGAGTGGGGGACCAACATCCCATACTGCCTTGGGTTCCCTATTCCCCACCCTGGATCCCAAAGCCAGCCCCTCTCCAGGTGATATAAAAAGGATGGAGAAGCTGGGTGCCATGGCGCACGCTTGTAATCCCAGCATTCAGGAGGCTGAGACCGGAGGATCCGGGTTCTCACCCAGCCTCAGCTACCTAGTGAGGCACTCCGCAACTTAGTGAGACTCGGTTTCAAAATAAAGAATAAAAATAGGGCTGGAGGTGTAGCTCGGAGGTAGAATGCCCCTGAGTTCAATCCCCAGTACCGCCAAAAAAAAAGGATGGAGAGACCACAGACCACGAGCGCGCTCTCTCTCTCTCTCTCTACACACACACACACACACACACACACACACGATCTCTCTCCCAGCTGCGATCCTGAGGTGACCTGTGCCCTTTCCCCTGTGCACCTGTGCCTTTCCTTAAAATAAAACTCCTGCCTTTGTCCCTATCTGGCGCGTGTTGAAATTCTTTTCACCACGCGAGGCGTCGTGCTGACAGGACGAATAGGAGCCCCCTAGGGTGACGTGGAAGAAAGACACTGCGAATCCTCAGGGGATTCGAGGGCCAGGGAGACTGGCCGGCAAGGTGCCTGGGGGGTGGGGAGGGTTGGGAAGAGCTTCCTAGGCAAGCAGGTGCCAGGGACAGACCGGGGCCTGGGAATCCCTGGCTCAAGCCCAGGGACTTGCTGTGGGGCCCTAGACAAGTCCCTTACCCTCTCTGGGTCTGTGCTAGCTTATCTGTAAAAGGGGCTGAGAGCTCTGCTCAGCTCTTCTCTGGGGTGGGAGCTGCAGGGATCTACGGAATGCTGCCGGGCACCTAGAAGTCTAGCACTCCACATCCCCACGTCCCAGGAGCTGCAGCTTCAGCCTGAGGCACCGTCAGGCCAGGCCCAAGATCCTCCTCGCTTTGCAGATGGGGAAACTGAGGCCCAGCCACAGCTGGGGCCAGGCCGGTGGCAAGGGCTGGAGAGGGGGCCACAGCCCGCGGCAGGAGCCTGACCTCACCAGCCGAGCTCCGCGCACCGCCTTCTCCCGCCCCCGCCTTGAGCCCGGCGCGTCAGCCTGCTGCACCAAACAGGGCTCACCGGGCATCTATGAAGCGCCAGACGCCCGACACAGCGACCGGCAGCCCTGCGGGGGCCGGGGGCCACCAGCCACAGCACAGCGGGTGGTGGGACTGTCGCCGGGGAGAGGAGCAAGGCGGGCAGCGGGCAGGGGTCCGGAGGGTGGCGTGAGCGTGTGAGGCGGGCAGGTGTGGGTCCTGCACACTGAGCGAGTGTGCACGTGTGCGTGTGAGCGAGGCAGCTGGAGGAGTCGGCTAGGCTGGAGGGGGAGACATTGGATGGAGGACATCTGTCCCCAGGGACCGTGGCGCCGTGAGCTCCGGGTCCCCGGCAGTGCCCTGACCACATCCTTTGGGGGGGGGTGCAGGGCCAGGAGAACTCTCTAGAGAATCTGAGCAAGGAACTGCACAGAGTTCATTTTCTACTAAATGAAGGAAAAAAAAAAATCCCCACTCCTCTGTGACACTGCACGAAGGTGGCCTCGTGTCTCTGCTGCCCCCCCTGGGGCCCCGTCAGCTCCGTGACTCAGTTACCCTGAGACCCAGGACATGGGGACGCCACGGCCCACCTGCCTGGTGAGCTGAGCTGGCGGCTGGCTCTGCCCTGCCAGGAGCGCCAACACATGTCCCCCGATGGAGGCAGGCGGGGTGTGTGTCCCGGGGGCCCAGAGGCGGGCAGCACAGGGTGCAGGCCGCCAGAACCCTTGGGACTGCTGTTGGAATGGTCCTTTTCCAGCCGGGCGTGGTGGTGCATGCTTGTAACCCCAGTACTTAGGAGGCTAAGACCTGAGGATCGCGGGTTCGAGGCCAGCCTCAGCTACCTAGTGAGGCCCTCTGCAACTTAGTGAAACCCTGTTTCAAAATAAAGAATTAAAAATAGGGGCTAGGGGTGCAACTCGGAGGTAGAATGCCCCTGGGTTCAATCCCCAGTACCACAACACACACACACACAGGTCTTTTTCTCTCTGTTCCAGGGGTATCTAGTGGGGGGATTGCGCTGGCCCCAGCTGAGAGCCAGGGCCAGGAGCCTGCTCCTCTGCTCCAAACCTGCTCCTACTGGCATCACCTTCAGAGCTGTGGGTCTAGAGTCTGGATCCTCGGTGGAACACACACCCGGCGGTGTCGGGGGCCAGAGATCCCGGCTTCGGGAGCCCCACTACTGGGTCCAGCCAGCAGGATACTGGCCGCTGGCAGCGCCTCTGTGTGTGTGTCGTCCTTTTACACCCCAAGGGAAATGGGCCCCCCCCCCCCCCGCTTCCACCTCTATACTACCAGGTCACCCGTCCAAAGACCCCACTGGGCACCATTTATCAAACCCAGCGGGGCCGGGCGGCGTCTGCTCCTGCATGACAGATGAGACGGTTATCTGATCAATAAGCACCAGCCGGTTTAAGCGTCTCTTATTAATTATTTAAGCCCCTCATTATCGGAAAGGTCACTATCCCTGAGCTGTTTAAGCGATCGATGACTAGCCAGGCTGGCCTGCAGAGCAGAGGCAGCGAAGGTTAGCTGCGCACCTACTACGTGCTTAGTAGAATCCTCAGGACGGCCGCAGGGAGGGCCCTTGCTGCCGGCGGAGCCCAGCAGAAGGCGGTCCCTGAGCGCACGCTCCTGCTCCCGCCGGAGAGAGCCCTGGGTGGGCCTTGCGGCTGGCCCAGTGTCCAGATGTCCAGGGATGCCGTGCCCAGGCCCCGTGTGCCCACTGCTGCTCAGCCCCCATGCCTGTTCTTGTACTGAGAATCCACACTCAGTTTCACCCCCGCGCCTGGGGTCTGCAGATCTCCTAGTGGGGTCCTGAGTTCAAATATCCTCTCCCCAGCTCTGGAGGCTGCTCTGCCCTGGACCAGGGCTCGGGCCACCCCCACAGAACGGGAACCAGCAGAGAGATGGAAGCTGGCAGTAGACAAGGTCCGGTCAGGACGTGTCCCTGAGGCAGGGTCACTGGGCTCTACTGGGCCACCCCACCCCCAACGCCAACCCTGACTCACCAGCCCCTCTTGATTCCTTCCCTGAGTTTATCATGACCCAGTGACCTCTGATCCCCTTCTGTGATCAAGGCATGGGCCAGAAAGAAACCAAGGAATTTATTCATTTTCTAACCTCCTGCTGAAAAGTATCCCCTGACAGACTGATTGGTTTCCTTTGACCAGATTACAAACACTTGAAAAACTGTCCGGTTTCCTCTTTTGCCTTGGCAGCTAGGAAACTCAACACTCCATGGCAAGTTCAGTGGCAGGAGCTATCATCCGGGCTCTGAGCGCAGTGAGCTTGCAAGCTCCTCTCCTAAGCTCTGCTGCCAGCTGTCTTGCTGATTTCCCTGACCCAGCTAGTGCCTCGGGCTGCTCCAGGCGACTTCAAATCCTTCTTGGCAAGCACTAGAGAAGGCAAACAATCGGATAACTTGGGGATCCGCGCACAGCAGCAATGGCCAGGATTTCCCCCCAAAAGCGCCCCAATCCCGGGGTGCCCCGATCGGTCACTCACCAGGCAGATGAACTCTGGAAGGCCATCAGCGGCGGGCTGTGGGCGTCTCCCCGCAGCGTGTGCACGGCCTGGGGTGCTTGCGGCAGGGTGCCCGGGGGCGGCTGGGGCTGAGGGGCCGGCTGGCCCAGCCTCGGGGCTCGCGCGGGGTTCCCCCACCGCCGGGGGTCCTGCTTCATCCATCGTCCTTGGATGCCCCACCGTGCCAGGTAAACCTTGCAAATGTCGTAGTTCATGGCCGAGTAGTACAAAAGGTCCAGCAGGAGCAGCACGACCACGAAGAAGCCGTAAATCCACACCCCCAGCAGCGCCGTGTAGTTGCTGCGGAGAGACACGGGGGCCTGAGCACAGGGGTGCAGCGCTGCCCCCTCCCCCCGATACACCCGCCCCAGGCCGGCCCCACGTCCTGAGCCGGAGTCCTGCCGGCTTGCACTGGTGCTCAGGGCCCCCGCCTTTGCTCTTCCCCACAGCCCAGGGTGTGGCGTGGCACCTGCCCCCTCCTGCAGCCCTGGAGCCCAGCAAGTGCTCTGCCCTCCAGATTCCCTCTCCGGAGCCCCGGATTCGGCCTCAGCACAGCGCCCTTCCACACCCCGCCCGGCAGCCACCGTGCCGCCAGACCCACGGGCTAACCACCTTTCAATCCCTCTGCCTCTCCCCGGGGGCCTTGCATGGTGGGTGTCTGCCCCCAGCTCTTAATCCATTCACCACACATCTCCCCCACCAAGGCCTGCACCCTCCTCTGTGGGGCTCTGGAAGGTTTTGAGCTGCAAACACTCCCAGCCCCCAACCAAGTTCCGCCCACTGCCAACCCCAGGGCCTTTGCACCAGCTGCACCTCCTTCCTTCCCCGCCCACCACCTCCCACTGGCCCCAGCTGGAGACCCCTCCCCTTTAGGAAGCCTGTCAGGCGCCCTGCCTCTTGACTGGCCACAGCCCCGTCTGTCCCCAGGTTTCTTGCAGGGTCCGAGTCCCCCCGCGTGGGCCGTGTCGTGGATTTGCTGCACCTGGGGCCGCTGAGCTCTGAGCAGCACTTCCCAGGGACTGCAGCCAGGGAGAGGCCTCAATTTTCTAGTCGCTCGAAGCCGCCTCCGTGTGCCTGTTCCCTGCTGCGGGCATCTGTGCTGCCGGCATCGAGGAGGAGCGAGAGCGGGACCCCAAGCCCTGTCTGAGGCTGGGGCCCGGGCCTGCTGGAGCCTCTTTGGCCGGCTGTGCTGTGCAGCCTGGGAGAGCTCTGGCCGTCTCTGTGCCGGGGGGTGACCAGGAGGCCTCTCCCAGTCTTAGCTCCCGGGCACGGCATCCGTCCTGGCCCCGTCAGCCCTGGCTCCAGCCTGGCCTTTAATGAGCTAGAGGGGGCTCTCCCGACTCCTCCGGCCTCAACCAGGGCCTCCATTCTCCCTTCCGCTCTCTGCCTGGAACGCTTTCCTTCCCTTACTGGACACCCTTACAGAGACTTCTTTGCATCAGAGCACTTAGTATGGAGCACCCTTAGGGAAGGTGCTCAGGGCTTAGTACCTGCTTGAGGAATGAGTAAGCCAACAATTCCAAGTCACCGTGGCCCTTGCTCCCTCCTGCAGGCCCATCTCCCAGCCGCCCGACCACCACGAAGCCTGCAACAGTCTGCGGGCTTGTGCACGCTAAGGTGTGAAAGACTGACAGCCCCTCCCAGAGCCACTTTATTTCAAGGGGTCACCAGCTCTGCCAAGAGGCATCGGGACCCAGAAAACAGGCCAGCAGCATGAATCGGCCGGCTGCACAGGCGTCCTGGGCAGAGAGATGTCCGTGCGGACACAGGAGGCAGGCCTGGCTCTGTGCTCGCCCTGCCGTCCCTCGGCGGCGGCCCCCAGGGAGCACTGTGAGTGACAGGCCTGTCCTCCAGGGTTCCCATGGCAGCCGCCTGGGGGCTGGGGGGAGGGGAGGGGAGGGACGGGCAGCTGCAGATGCCTTCCTGTTGCTGGCAGGGCTGGGGCTGGCCCACGGCCACGAGACTAAGCGGCCAGCGTGAGGGGAGCGGTGGCCGGTGAGCAGGGCAGCCTCGGAAGGGAAGGGCTGCGTCCCTGTGGTCCTGGCTTTATAGATGGAAAGCCCAGGCTCCGAGGGTCTGAGGCCTCACCCAAGACCTGGCAGCCTCAGAGTGCGGAGGCGGGGGGGCCTAGCAGGGCGCCGTGCCAGGCCACCCAGGTCCGTGGGGAGCGAGCTTCGCCCAGGCCTTCGTCCCCACCGCCCAGCTGATCAATCCCCTTCCCATCTCGAGTGTGCCCAGGTGGCCGACGCCTCCTCCAGGAAGCCCTTCCGGTACCCCGTGTAGATCCGACCATTCCCGGACTCCCAGAACCACTGGGTCCCCCATCTTGGTGGTCTTTGCCATCCTGTCCCACCGTCTGCCCTTGGGGACTGGCGGCCGGTGATGTTGCTGAATCTGATGAGTCACATCTATTCGCTAATTCATCATGGTAACAAGAGCAATCATGAACAGGACAGCGCCCTGCGCTTCTGGATCCTCAAAGCGACTCCACCAGCAGGAAGCTGCAGTCCCATTTCACGGATGAGGAACGGGGCCCATAGAGGCAAAGCCACTTGCCAAACCTGCCCAGCCAGGAGGCGCCAGCGCCGGGATCGGGGCCTGGGTCTCTGTGATCCCAGACCGTGCCAAATTGGGGACAAACTGGAAAGTCAAAGTGGGCCAGACGTCTGGAGAGGGGTTCTCCCCCTGCAACTGCCCTGGCCCACCCTCCATGGCGCTGAGGACAGGCGCCATTTCTCCCTCCTCTGAGCATCTGTCGCGATGGGCCCAGTGCTGCTGGCCGGCCGCCTCTGCGACACCACAGCCGGCTCCTGCTTGGCAGCCCCCGCCCTGGCCCCCTGGGTGCCTGAGGTGGCCCGCTGAGGAGGCCTGGGTGAGCTGTCCCCTGCACCCACGGCCCGCCCTCCGTGGCCCATTAGAGGGGAGGATCCGGTCTTTTTTTCACTTTTGAAATTGAATTAAAAATATGTGATCTGGAAATTAATTCCACCCAGATGCCGAGGTCTTTGTTGTGTGTGTTATAAATGGTGGAAGACAAAAAGCAGAGGCTCTCTGTCGTCAGGGGCGGGGCCTGGGGCCAGCCGAGGCCACAGAAAGCACTTGTGGGCTACGCTGGTTTATGAGGACGGACTGCAAACCTTCCCTGATGGGGGAGCTGGGCTGGGCATCTTTGTGGCCAGGCATTCCAGGGACAGCCAGTCCCCGGCCACCTGGTCAGAGGGCGCAGGACGAGAGCCAAGGCCATTGGGGCAGAGAGAGACCGACACCGAGTCCAAGGACCTGGCCTGGCCGGGGAGGGCAGAGGTCTCGCTACAGAACAGGACTCTGAGCTTGACACAGGAGTGACAACGGGCAGTGTGACCTGGGGGAACAGGCTGGTGACAGCGGCTCCAGGAGTTACGGCTGTGGGGAGTCAAAGCCCGGCTCTGTGACCCGAGGAAACTGAGTCTCCGTCTCCTCCTCTGTGGAATGGGACAGTCACCACGCGCCCTGCTTTGTAGTACAAGTGCGACTGCGAGGTTTGAGCAAAAGCACGAGGGCGTGCAAAGAAATAGGAGCTCGTGAGCGCCGGCCCGTGTGCTGAAGGCACAGACGGAGGGAGTGCTCAGTAGGTGGAGGCCCAGAGAGGCGAGGTGTCTCCCCCTGTCTCCCCCGGAGGTCACACAGCCGGACGGAGGTGGTTCAGGGCAGTCAGGCGGTGTGGGGCCCAGTTCAAGCCAGTGGAGCAGAGCGAGCTCCAATCAAATGCAGCCGCTCCCAGGAGACCTGACCCCAGCCCTGCTGCAGCCTGCTTTCACCCTGTGGGTCTTGTCCTGGTCAACGGAGCGGGGGTGGGGGGATGGGTGACCTCGCAGACTCCAGTGCTTCCCTCCCCGGCAAGCGGGGGACGCTCAGGCCTGGAGGTGCGATGATCTGGAACCTCTTCGGTGTGTGGGAGTCTCACATCTAACAGGACTTGGCAGGGCTGAGCGAGGGAGGAGACAATGTGGTGACCTCTGACCCTGCTCCTGGGCGGAGTCCCAGCTTGAAGCCCCTGGGACTGGCCCCTGCCACACCTGCAGTCACCTCACTTTCTTGGGAGCTGGAGGTTTGGAGGAAGCCAAGAGCGCCCCACCCGCTGAGGCCCTGCGCTGGGTGGGGGTGGGGTGTCCTCCTGGAGTCCCTCAGTCCCCAGCAGCTTCCGCCCCTCAGAAGGCCTGCAAGTATGCCCCAGGCTCTTCCTGACCCCAGAGAGCCCACTGCCCTGTCCCACGCGAGCCCCGGGGGAAGCCCAGCTGACTGTCCCGGGCCTGGGTGTGCAGTCCATGGCGGGTGTCCCCCAAGCCCTCGGGAAGGTTCGGGTTCACTGCTCCTGTCACCTCGGCCCCCCAAGAAAGCGGTCTCACCTCGGTGGGGCAGGGTTGGGCTCCCCAGGGCGCTCTGTCAGGCGGCCAGAACCAAAACAAACCACCTGTCCTCCAGAAAAACACAAATAGCATGGTAGCCCACACTTGTAATCCCAGCACTTGGGAGGCTGAGACCGGAGGATCCGGGTTTGAGGCCAGCCTCAGCTACCTAGTGAGGCACTCTGCAACTTAGTGAGACTCGGTTTCAAAAGCAAGAATAAAAACACCTTTGGATCTGCCTCGACTCCCTCCTGGCGCAGGAGCTGGGTGACAGGTCAGGCCTGGTGAGGAGCGGGGCGTGGTGCGCCCCTGTGTGGGGTCGCCGTGCACCCGCTGGAGAATCGCAACGGGGGTATGTTGGGGCATCTGCACCCCACACTGGCGAGGGCAGAAGGCGCCCTTGGGTGTAGCCAGGTGGGGCGAGGAGGGTCCATTAGCATCTCGAGTGGGGAGACAGGGATGCAGGGTGCCCCACAGTAGAGGGTGTCAGGGGGCCAGCAGGTGATCCCTGCCCCGGGGCTTGAATTATTATTATTATTTTTTTTTTTTTTTTTTGCGGTACTGGGGATTGAACCCAGGGGCATTCTACCTCTGAGCTACACCCCCAGCCCTATTTTTTATTCTTCATTTTGAAACAGGGTCTCACTAAGTTGTGGAGTGCCTCACTAGGTAGCTGAGGCTGGCCGTGAACCCGGATCCTCCGGTCTCAGCCTCCTGAATGCTCGGATTACAAGCGTGCGCCACCACACCCGGCTGAGGCCTGAATTATTAAAGCACCTTGCAGGTCTGCAAGGCACCTGTGCTGGCCTTTGACTCCGCCCACTGTGTGCCCCTCAGGTAAAAACCGGGCTAAGGCGGGCTGCCAGGTGGCTTCAGCTGCATGAATAAGGCAGCCCTGAACCCCGCCTCCAACACATGCGCCATGAATGCTTCTAAGGGTTATGGCATAAAAGCTCAAGTTAAAATTTTGATCTTCAGCCGGGAGTGGTGGTGCACACCTTTAATCCCAGGACTCCTGGGAGGCTGAGACAGGAGGGTCGAAGGTTTGAGGCCAGCCTCAGCCATTTAGCAAGACCCTCAGCAAGCTTCAAAATAAAAAGCGCTAGGGATGTATTTTGGAGGTAGAACACCCCTGGGTTCAAGCCCCAGGACCACAAAAACAACAACCAACATGATTCTGAGCATCAGTATCCCCGACCTCTCCAGGGGCGCCCTTCACTTGGGGGACAACTCTCCAGCAGCAGGACCCCTGTGCCTCAGCAGTGACACACTCCACGTGCGATCCTGCTCATGTGTGCAGATTATAGAAACCCGTGGGCCCAGACGCCCGCCGCCAGGCCCGAGGAAGTCTGCTTATTTTGCCTCTGCGTGGCTCTCAGCGGGCCCCTCCAGCTCCGCAGGGTCCTAACCCCAGGCCTGGCGCTGCCTCCGGCCTCCGGGATCTGGCCCTCGGTCTCAGAAAAGGCTGGGGTCACTTTCCAGGCGGGTTCCAGCCCTGCCCTGGTGGGCAGGCTTGCTGAGCCTCTTCACACACGGAATTATTCCAAGGCCTGAGCAGATGGCAAGGTATTCAGGGGAAGCACCGCGCTTTTGAGGAAGGGAGGCTGCGGAGCTGGCCTACGGGGGAGGAGGGAGGTTTGGAGGACAGTCTACATCTCCTGCCTAGCCAAAGGGGAGCAGCAGCTTCCCCTGGAGCGAGAGCAGCGTGGCGGCAAAGCCTTCAAGTCCAAAATCAGACCCAGAGATCAGACCCCTGACATCATGGCTCGCAGCGGTACCACGAAAATCCCTTCAACAGATGCTCAACAAATCTCCCTTCAAACCCGTTTCTCCTAACCATGAAAAAAAAAAAAAATACATCCACCCCAAGTCAGCCTCATGCCTCTTGAGAAGGTATCTGGAGCATCCCGTTAAAGTCAGGAGGAAGATTCGAACTCCTGACCACTAAGGACCATTTTATTTTATTTTATTTTTGGGGTACTGGGGATTGAACCCAGGTGCATTCTACCTCCAAGCTACACCTCCCAGCCCTAGTTTTTATTCTTTATTTTGAAACCGAGTCTCACTAAGTTGCAGAGGGCCTCACTAGGTAGCTGAGGCTGGCCGCGAACCCGGATCCTCTGGTCTCAGCCTCCCGAATGCTGGGATTACAAGCGTGCACCACTACGCCCGGCTCACTAAAGACCATTTTAGAGGTACTAGCCAACACAATTGGATAAGAAAAAAAAAAGGGGGGGGGGGGGTAAGGCACAAAATTGAAAAGCAGGAAATAAAATTACCCTTGTCTACAAACGGTGTCATTGGAAATCTAAGAGAAACAGCTGAAAAGTGTTACAAAGAAACTTCAGTGTGTGTGTGTGGGGGGGGGGGAGGTGCTAAATTCACAGATAGAAATCACTAGTTTTTATCACTAAATAACAGTCAAAAGAAAGAGTGAAAGAAAAGGCCTCATTGGTCATTATAACATGGAAAGAAACAACTAGGAAGAAATGCAAAAGGCACGCACAATATCTATATGAAAAAGAAAAAAAGCTCCAAAATGCTAAAAGAGAAATTGAACCAATAGAAAAATACTGTATTCAGCCAGGCTGAATGTACTTGGGAGGTTAGGACAGGAGGATCGCCGATTCACAGCCAGCCTCAGCAACTTAGTGAGGCCCTCTGCAACTCAGTGAGACCCTGTCTTAAAATTAAAAAAAAAAAATAAAACAGAGCTGAACGTATAGCTCAGAGGTAGAACACTCCAGGGTAACACACACACACACACACACACACACACACACACACACACACACACAGGGATATTGTGCTCTTGGATAGAAACATTTAGCATCATGAAAAGCCATTCCTTTGATTAACTTATAAATTCAATATAATCTTGGTTAAAAAAATACTGACTAAGCCAGGCATGGTGGTGCACGCTTGTAATCCCAGTACTTGGGAGGCTGAGACAGGAGGATTATAGGTTCGATCCCAGCTTCGGCAACTTAGCAAAGCTCTTAGTAACCTAACAAGACCCTGTTTCCAAATAAGAAATAAAATTGGGCTAGGGGTGTAGCTTGGAGGTAGAATGCCTCTGAGTTCAATCCCCAGTACCAAAACCAAGAAAAACAACAACAACAACAAAAACTGACTAGACTGCTTACTGCTTTTTTTGTTTTGTTCAGGGTTTGGGAGACAGGAAATCTATACAAGTTAATACTAAAGTTCATATGACAAAGCCAAGGGGAATAAAGTAAGAAGACATTAAAAGACATTAAAAGTCACAGAAGTTAGCATGGCGAGAAGCTAGTGTATGAACAGATCAAGGAAACTCATGGAAGTATCACAAGCTACCCAGATATGCAAAGTTAGTACATTATAGCATATGATAAGCCTTCGTTTTACATCAGCACCAACAAGAGGGACTATTTGATGAATGGTATTGGGACAAGTGACATCCCATTTTGAAAAACATTAATAAAATTGGATTCCTACCTCAAAACTTACAACAAAATAAATCTGATCTAAATGATAAAGACAAAAAATGAAAACATAAGCTGGGCGTGATGGCGCACGCTTGTAATCCCAGTACTTGGGAGGCTGAGACAGGAGGATCACAGGTTCATGGCCAGCCTCAACTACTTAGGCCCTCCGCAACTTAGTGAGGCCCTGTTTCAAAATAAAAAATAAAATAGGGCTGGGGATGTAGGTCATAGATAGAATGTCCTTGAGTTCAGTCCCCAGCACCACAAAAAAAATAAAAATAAAAATGAAAACATAAAAGAATTAGAAGATGACATGGGGGAAATTTTTTAATGATCTCAGCAAGAAAGGCCTTTCTCAGTTATAATGCAAAACCCAAAAGTCGTAACAGGAAAAAAATGTTGAATATAATGTGATTACATAACAACTAAAATTAAGCACAAGGGGAAAAGACATCATAAAGTCAAAGGCACACTGAGAAAATATTTGCAACATCACATTTCCTTCATATGCAAAGAGTTCCCACAAACGAACAAAAGGACTAAAAATGCAATAGAAAAACGGCAAACCCCAGTAAAAGAAATACAAATGGCTCTCCACATGTGAAGAGACAGTCTGCTGCACGTATAACCGGAAGAAATGCACGCTGTTTTGGTCATTGCTGCCTTTACTTGGCGTATCCCCACCTCTTTTCTACCCACAAACTCTCTCTTTCCCCGATATGTGTCTTAACCACCTTCGGGAAAAGGACGACGTGGGATTCATCTCTGGAGCAACAGTGTAAATCAATATTATCGAACGAATGCCGGGTGGGTGGATGGAGGAACCTGTCCCCAGTGGATGCCAGGCCCGGCACCTTCCAAAGCCAGAAACCTTACGCAATCCTGACCCTATTTAAACTCTGTGGCAGGCCTGCGAGGCGGGTGTGACGCGCCCATTTCTCAGATGAGAAAACCAAGGCTCAGCGGGGCAGAGCCACCTGGCCGCCCACGGGAAGGCGGCGACTCCTCCCAGCCCCCCCTCCTCGCGGCGGCCGCCCCAGCTGGTACTCACTTGTGGGCATAGCCCTCGGGGCTGGCCGTGAGGTTGGCCTGCATCACGGCCTGGAACTCCGTCTCGTTGCAGCAGTATTTGAAGACCGTGTTGTTATGGTGACAGCAGAGCACGAAGCTTTTGTTGTCTGAGAGTCGGGGGCAATGGAAGCCAAAGTGGTACCGGCCTTTGTGGTCCGTGTACGGCTCGCAGACCCGGAAATGAGCGGACAAGACTGCAAAACAGAGTCGCTGGGCTCAGCAGGGTCCCCGGGCACAGGGCCTGGCCAGGCTGTCCCAGAGCCCGCTCCCCTGCCCGCCCATCCCAGGGAGCCTCCTGGGCCCGTGGGAGCCTCGCCGTGGCCCACAGACTTCCTGTGGCTTGTGTCTGCCCTCCCTCAGCGACAGCCCGGGTTATGCCCTCTGTGGCCCTAGACCAGGGGCTGCTTGAGGGCAGACCGGCGTCTCAGCCTCTGTGGGTCCCCTCCAGCAGCTTGGTGCACAGGTGGCACTTGATTAAGAAGTCAACATTAAGTGAGCACCTACCAGGAGCTTCACAGCCCATCTCAGCTAATCTGCACGCCCCCCCCCAGCAGATGGGTTTGTGAGCCCACTTTCCAGGTGGGGAAACCGAGGCTCAGAGGCCCGGAGTGACTTGTGTGGGAGCAGGGGCAAGGATCGCACCCAGGCCTGCCTGAATTCAGAGTCCACTGCCCCTCGGCCAGCTCCTGTAACGCCTGATCCTGTGTGGGCCAGTGGGGCCCTGAGGAGCCTGGGCGTGGGTGCAAGCCCCGAGTCACCCTGGTGTGGAAGGACGCAGCCCGTCCATGCCTTGGGTCCTGCTCCAAGTTGACCTAGACCCAAGGGGACCCAGGGCCTGCCTAGGCCACCCAGCCACCCAGCCAGCCATCAAGGAACTAAGCTCGGGCTGGCCCCAGCCCCTCCCTCCCCAGCTGGCGGCGGGAGGCCCCTATTCAGCCCGGAAGCTGCAAACCCAGGATGGTATTTATGAGCGGAGCCCACGGTGATAAACAGGAGTGTAGTCTGAACTGTCTAACAATGGAAAAATCCTGGAGCCCGCTGTCTCGGGCTTAATTAGTATCTGCATAAAAGGGATCGCTGTATCTAATTTGTATCACTGAAAAGGGGCTCCGCTGGCTGGGTGCATCTCTCCACGCACAGAGGCGAGGCTTTGCAAAGCTCCTCAGCGCCCAGCGCCTGGCCCAGTTATTAGGCTGCAGCCACAGGGGAGACCCAGCGCCCCAGGAGCCGGGCGGAGCCGGCCCGAATGAAATTCTGTGGCTCTTCCTAATGGACAGCACCCTCTTCTGTGGGGAGGATTCTCGCTCTTGACCTGGGGAGGCAGGAGACCAGAGGCTGAGACCGGAGGCCGTTTACAGGAAGGCAGGGGTCGTTAGGGATGCTCTGGTAGACGTGCCGGCTCACTAATCCTGTTGCCCAGAGGCTCAGAGAAGTGGCCGCTGACCTGTCTGGTCCCTGTGGGGACCCGTCAGAAATGCAGGTTCTCCGGCCCTTCCCATCAGCCTAGGCGATGTCCCCGGGTGGATCCTCCAACCTGGAGGGCCACACTCCTGAGGGATGCAGGGAGGCAGGCTGTCCCTGGACAGCGTCCCCAGGGACGAGGAGGCCCGGCCCTGGGTCTGCACACACACCCTCAGGCCGCAGAGGCGCGACCAGCCACCCCCAGGACATTTCTCTGTTTGCTTCTGTCCCTCGGTGGCTGCCTGTCACCGCCAGAGGCTTGTTATAAAGTGGGTCCAGGCTCAGGGACAGCCAAGAGCAGCTGCCAGGGACCCGGGGTGCGAGGGGACAGAGGGTGAGGTGGACAGGAGGTGGCCGTGGCTGGGCCTCCGGGCAGGACAGGGGTGCGTGGAGATGGGGTGCAGCGAGCAGAAGGGCCCCCCAGCACCTGCTCCGGGCCCACTAGACAGCGCCGCCAGCCTTGGCCATTTGTCAGCCGCAGAGGAAGCAGCAAGGTTTCCCCGGAGCCCAAGAGCCCTGGGCTGGCGGCCAGAGCCAGCTGCAGCCCCTCCGCGCACTAGACGGCGAACTCCCACGGGGCTGGGGCTCCGGGGAGCACTTCTCAAAGAGCAAAGCGTAGGCTCCCCGCCCCACCCACCCACGCTCCCTCTGCGTGCAGAACTCAGCCCGACCCAGGCTCCCAAATCCCTCATCTAGCGACAGGCTTCCCCAGGGGACTGCGTGACCCCGGCAGGTGGCTCGCCTTCGCTGAGTTGTTGAAGTGAGTAGCTCCTCCCTCCCAGGGGGCAGTGAGGGCCAGGTGGGAGCACTTGGGAGGGGGCAGCTGGGTGGGCGGTGGCCCCTCGACCCTGGGCTTCCCTCAGCATTGGCTCTGCTGTCCTGGGAGCTCTGCCTGGTCCCCCTGCCCCAGCCCCCTTCGTGGCCTCCCTCTGAACTGCACCCCAGCAAGGAGGCCAGGGATGGAGGCCAGGGATGGAGACCATGGGGCTGCTGCCAGCACAGCCAGAGCAGGAGGGCAGGAGGAGGTGCAGGGCAGAGAGCGGAGAGATGGAGAGAGAGAGAGAGAGAGAGAGAGAGAGAGAGAGAGAGAGAAAGTGAGAGAGACATAGAACTACAAAGAGAGACACTGAAACAGAAAGAGAGAAAAGATGCAGAGCCAGAGAACAACAGATATAGAAAGACACTGAGAGAGGCAGAAGAGAGAGACACAGAGAGAGAGCGAGAGAGAGAGAGAGAGAGAGACAGAGAGACAGACAAATAGGAGACAGAAACAGAAAGAGAAGACTCAGAGAGAGAAAGACACACACACACACACACACACACACACACACACACACACACGGAAAGACAGAGAGGGACAGAGAGACTCCGAAAGACAGAGACGCAGAGAGCAGGGGCTTCCGGGCGTCTGGCTGGCCGCACGGGCTGTCCCCCTCGGGGGTGGCGGGTGAGAGGACTTCTCGGTCATCTCCAGGGGGAGGAGAAGGAGAAGCTGAGCCCACCTGTGACCCCGCTGGGATCAGGGGACAGCCTGCGGGGCCGGGACCCCAGAGCTTAGACCCGAGGTGTGGGCTCAGGCCGCTCAGCTCCTCTCCAAGCCTCAGTTTCTCGGTCTGTGAAATGGGGGGACGGGACACTGCCTAGCCTCCACGGTGGGGCTGGAGGGGAGACGGTGGGGGGCTCCTCCCAGGGCGCCCGGCAGCCCCTTTGCCCCCAGCAGCTCCGTGTGGCCAATGAGCAGCAGGTGCTGCGCACAGTAGGACCTAGCTACACAGCCAGGGACACGAGCTGGGGACAGACACCTGCTTGCTCCCGCCCCGCCGTCCCCGTCCCCGCCCACCGAGCTCTCACCTGCCGAGAAGAGCAGCAGGAGCAGCAGGGCGAGCGCGTTCCAGATCTGCTGGCCACAACCGGTCATCGTCTGGCTTGCATGGACCCGTCCAGCGCCGCCTGTTTAACGAGACCGAGAGTCCGGCGTGGGCGTCTCCCCGCGGGGCTGTGTCGCCCCCGGCAGAGGACGGCGGGCGGGCGGCGGGCGGCGGGCAGGGGAGCGCTTTTGCCGGAGGAGGCAAACACGCCATCCAATTTCCTCTCTGGAATGAATGACCTTCCCCCACCAGTCACCTGTCACCTCCCTTTCTTTTCACGGCAAAATGAGACTTAATCAAAGGACAGATGGCTCAGGTGGTGGAAATAAGCAGCAGGCTGATGCCGGTGGGCGGGCGGCCGGAGGCGCGGGGCTGGGACTGCCCGCTGGCTGGCCACCCCAGGGCTCCGGGGCCCGGGCTCCCCGCCTCGGCGGGGACGGTGACTTCCATTAACCCCTCCACACACGGGCACGGAGCGGGGACCTTTGTGGGCATTTGGGACACAGCGGTGAACTAAAGGGAAATGAAACAGAACTAAATGGAAGTTGTCCCTCGCCGTGCGTGCGAGACAGTGCAGAATGTGACAGCGCACACAAACAAATGAATATTTAAAACCCCAGGAGTCTCTGCACGCCCTGAACACGGGAAGCAGGGGCTTTAATGGAGCCCGCAAGCCCGTTCACAGAGGTTTCTGCTCCCAGGACCCAAAACGGGGACACGACCCACGTCCACGGATGGGTGGGTGGGGCAACAGAACAGGGCGTCTACGCACGATGGAATATTATTCAGCCTTAAAAAGGAAGGAGATTCTGCGCTCGGTTAAATAAGCCGGTCACGAAGCGACAAATACCGCACAACTCCACTTACTGGAGGCCCTAGGGTGCTCAATCCACAGACACAGGAAGCAGAATGAGGTTGCGGGGTGCAGACGCCGTGGGCCCTTGTGCACCGCCCTACCCTGTCTTCTCAGGGAGAAGGCTCCCTGTCCTCCCTCCACCTGGTCCCCGCGTCCACCCAGGGAGGTCCTTGCCTTGGCTCCCACAGGACAGTGGGACAGGGGGCACGCTGTGGGAGATGTGCCGCCTGCTCTGTGGTTCCGAGGGGGGCGGGGAGGGAGGCTGACAGCCCCCATGGAGCCAGTCTGGGGCCCCTGGCCCCCCCAGTGCTCGTGGCCTCTCCAGGGACGGTGGAGGGGCCCCCCACTCCCACCCACCTTCCCCTGTGGCTCCTGGCTCCTCACCCCTGAGAGCTGCTTAATTGCTCTGAGCATGGCCTCCCCCCACCGCCCCCGGCCTCCCTCCCGCCCTGCTGGGAGGATAAAAGGGAGATTAAAGCATCTGAGTATGCTTAGTAGAAGGATTTCCTTCTGGGGAAGCCAGGCCCTCTGAGATGACCAAGGCCCAGGGAGGCTGAGATTGGCCTCCGGCCTCCAGGTCCTTCCGGCTGCTGTGGGGTGGGGCGCCCCACTTTTGTAGCCAGCGGGGCTCACATCCGAGCATGGGTAGGCTTGCAGAGTGAACCCGGGGTCGGCCTGTGCCACTGGCGCTGCATCCTCTCCTTACAAAGTCTGGCGCACATCGGCTGACGTGGGGGCCGCTACTCACTTCCTGTGAGTCTGAATTGAATCCTGTACCACCTCAGAAGCGCTACAGTGCCCCCCTCCAGGAAGCCCGCCTTGATTCTGTCAGCTGGAAGAATTGGGCCCTCTCCCCAGCAGGCACATTCCCTCTCTGCTGCGTTGACGCACTGATTTGTCTCTGCGACGAGGGGGAGGGGAGTCCCTGTCTTCAGGGTGTGCGGCCAGGGTACCCCCAGGTCCCCCTCCTCCCCACAATCTCCGTCGGGCTGTGAGGGTCTAGGGCCTGCGGGACGCCAGTCAGGCCCTTGGGCCTCTCTCTTTGGGGGTGTTGAAACAGCAGGTCCTGTGGGTGGCAGGTGGACCCCGCTGTGACACGGTGCCCGGCCTGGCCCTGTCCAGCGCTCTCAGCCTCGCTGTCCTGCAGAGCCCCGGCCTCACCCAGGTCTGGCCAGACGCAGACTCAGTGCAGTCAAAGCCACGGCCCAGTTTAAAAGTCAAAGGTCTGGGGTCAAAGGAGGGGGCTTACTCCCCAGGGGCTCCCTGGCCGGGACTGAAGGCAGAGTCCTCAGTGGATAGAAAAGATCCGGGCGCAGATTCCATGCCTAATGATCAGAGACGGCACGGCGGGAGCCAGCCTCCCTGCCCCCGCTCCAGATACCTCTGCGGCCTCGGCAGCAGCTGGCCGCCTGACCCTGGTCCCCCTGGTGCCTGACGCTGGTCCCCGCCAGCCTTGGGCCAGCCTTCGCTGGTCTTGAGGTCAAAGCCCTCAGCAGGGCCCTCTGTGGGGTCTACAGAGGGACGCTGGGCTCAGGCACCCTGAGCGCTAGTGAGGAGGGCATGTCACACTGTCAGGTCCCCCCTTCCTGGGACCCACCACAGGTGACATGTGTGGGAAGGTGTTCTAACAGCAGCTGAGGCTGGAGCAGGAAGGGGGTCCACCCCTCCTCCGGCCGGCCTGCCTCTGGATACCGTGGGGGGCAGCCCCAGGGCTGCCGTGGGCTGGCTGAGCTCTTGGTACACGGGGCTCCAATGACTGCGTCATCTCAGTGAATCCCCATGTCAGCCGATGAGGTGGATCATCTCAGGAAAGAGGAAGCCGAGGATCAGAGGGGTGAAGTGACTTGCCCAAGCGCACACAGCACTGAGAGGAGAGGCAAAGCCAGGCTCCAGAACTCAACTCTACCTCCCAGCACCAAGAAAAGAATCCAGGGCCACCGAGGGCCCCTGAAGCCCAGGTCCTGAGGACTGACGAGATGCATCTTCCCATGTCTTTGGAAACTGGTAAACTACCCAGGATGGTAGCTCATGATCAACAATAAAGCTCCCAGAGTTGGGGAACATTCTGCAGGAACGAGAATTCCCGTGGCTGTGTGACCGGGACCCGGATCACAAGTCCGTCACGCATCCCTGCGGTCCACCTCCGGTCAGCCCGGGACTGCTGTTCCGAGATTTAAGGGTTATTTTTAACCACTGAATTTGGGGAGGCCGGGGAAGGAGGGCAGGCGAAGGGAACCGGAGCTGGGGAAGATGAATTAGCCCCACCGGGAACAACATATCTGTTTCTGCATCCGCCGGGCTCTGCAGGGATGGATGGCGGGAGGGAGAGGGCCCGGCGCCTGCAGACTCCCCAGCCCCGGGTCCTCCTGCAGTCCTCCTGCGGGCATGGCCCAGCATATCAGCTCTCGCCTGGACCGTGTCAAGGGCAGCCGGCCTGAAGGCTGGGCCGTCCAGCCCGCAGGGGCCACGCTGCCTGGGACCAAATCCTGGATCCCCCTTTTGTAACCACACGGTGTGACCTGGTAAGTGACTGCATCTCTCTGTCCCCAGCCCTAGAGTGGGGGGCAAAACAGTGTCTGACTCACGAGGTGTGGGGACAGGGAAGGAGGCCACACATCACGCCTAGCAAGGGGCTTCAGGTGCTGCAGGCCTCCCCGGGGACCTTGCCCCTGGGAGTCCTCGGCAACCCGGAGTCCTCCCCACCAACCCGAGTGTCTGCCCATCCGATTCTCGCCAGCTCAGGAGCCGGTGTGCCGCCTGCCCTCTGCTCTTCCTCCCAGCTTGCCAGGGGCAGAAGCTTCCAGAGCCTTTGCACGGGCTCCCCCGCCTGGGGCTTCCTGCTCCGGAGCCCATACCTGGAGGCTCAGCCGGCAGGGGCAGAGACCCCCAGGGCGGCTCTCCTCCCGCCTCTCTCCCTGACCCCAGGCCTTCCTGGACGCTGGACCTGGGCACAGGCTGTGTACCCGCTTGTTTTGATTCCTGACTTGAAAGGGAACCAGAGGAGGGCCCTTGGAGAGCCCGGGGCGTGGGAACCAGGCCACTACCCCCGGGGCTGGGTCCCCCTCAGACACGCGCCACACCGGCCCTTAATATGTCAGTCCCGAGGACAGAGGACCCAAATACACCTCACCTACTCCAGAGCGTGCTGGAAGTGAGGCTGAGGGGGCCCAGGCTGTCCCGCCCCAGGAGCCTGGCCATGGAGATCCAGGCTGGTCCTCCGCGGCGTGCCTGTCCCTGCCTCCGAGGCCTGGCTCAAAGCCACCTGGGAGCTGCAGCAGGCTCGCCCGGCCTGGCCTCCCCAGCCCCGCCGCTGGGCCCTCGTGCCTCCTCTGGACACTCATCCTAGGGACTCCTGATGAGTCGCAGCTCTGGGCCGGCAAGCTGGACAAGGCCCCACAGCTGTGGACTCAGCCCGGGTGGGAGGGGACAGTCATCACGCCATCACGTGGCAAATTAGTGATTCCACTCGGGCACAATTATAATTATTAGTATTAGCGTGAGTGAAGAACTTGACACGGGCCGGGCCCTGTGGGGCCTCGTGGGCCGCCCTGCAGGCCGCAGGTGCCCCAGGGGAGGGCAGGAGAGGCAGCCGGCAGCTGAGCGGCACCACCCTGGGCTGGGAACCTGGCTGAGCGCGCTCCCCTGGTCCATTCACTCGGTTCCCACGGCACCCCACACTGCTATGACGTCACTCTGCACCCCGAGGGACGGGGAGTAAGGGGTGTGGAGGGAGGATTTGAACCCGGGTCTGCTCCTGTGCTGTCTGCGCCCAGGCAGTGCAGGTGAACACACACACACACACACACACACCCAGACCACAGGTGTGTATCCGCGTGTCTGCCCATAGCATACATGTATATTTGTGCACACACGTGTGTGCCCAGGAATCACACCTGTGCACGTGAGCCCACGCAGGTCCACGCCCCCAACCCCGCCGGTGCCCGCACTGCCCGCCTTTCCACGGCAGCTCGGGCCTGCGCCTCAGCTGGTGTGCGTCTGTTTTCAGGACGACACGGGCTTAGAGGTTACGAAATCTCCCTCTGAAGCACGAAGCCCAGGAATAGACGCTTCTGGAGCCTTGATGCCTGCAGAAAGCGAGATCAAAGCTGTCCCTGTGACCCTCTGTGCTCACCGGAGGAGACGGCGGGAGGCAACCGGGCCATGTTCCCATACTGCGCTGACACCTGAGTCACGCAGGTCGGAGAGGCCACCTGCCCACCTGCTGTGGCCACACCCCGCACCGCCAGCGAGAACCAAGCCCTGCCACCGCCTCCCGCGCTCGGGAAGCCAGCCCTGCACAGACCACTTTGTTTGTGCCCATTGGCTTATGCAGCATAGGCCTGACACACAGTAGGCACTTTATTTTTTTGTTGTTGTTGGTTTTTTTTGGCGGTACTGGGGATTGAACTCAGGGGCATTCTACCTCCGAGCTATACCCCCAGCCCCATTTTTTATTCTTTTATTTTGAAACCGAGTCTCACTAAGTTGCGGAGTGCCTCACTAGGTAGCTGAGGCTGGCCGCGAACCCGGATCCTCTGGTCTCAGCCTCCCGAATGCTGGGATTACAAGCGTGCGCCACCAC
>PVLC010009791.1:0-52818 GCA_004027655.1 Graphiurus murinus
TCCATTTTGTTATTATTATTATCTCACAGTTATCTTTTCCTCCTCCACCTACACCTTGAGCCTGTGGATGAGTTTGCAAAGCAGGTAGCTATCTCTCTTCTAGTACTTTCCTAGTTCAGTTCTCCTCCTCATGCCCACTGTGATCACAGATCTTGTTTGGGTCTTTCTTACAACAAGAAGTTTCCAAACTTGTGCCTTACCTCCATTTCTTCCCTGTTCTAATCTATCCTACTTGACACTCCCAGATCAACCATCCTCGTGCTTTAATTAAATCACTACCCAGTTTCAAAAGCTTTCAGAGCTTCCCTGAATGATACAAACACCATCACATTTGATTTAAGCTTATTTTCCAAGCATGCCCTCTCTATTCTTCATGAGGATTTCTGGCTGCTCCCCATGCAGGCTGTGGGCTCTCCTGCTTTGCTCATTTACAGGGACTAGCCCACTATACCTTCACCTCCAAATTCATCAGTGTCTAAGTCAAATGGTACTTCATGAAGCCTTTCTCAATTCACCCAGAGACATGCCATTTTCCCTTGAAATTCCTATTCACAACCTAATGCAAATTATTTTAAAAAATGAGTTGAGTATTAATGAAAAAAATCTCCCAGAACATCTCTCTTATCAACCATGTGTTGAATTACAGTGACCAATATGCAAGTTCAACTTCTTCCAGTGGCATGAATGAATGACAGCAGGAAACAGGTCTCTTTCTTCTTAGAATTCACAATAACCCAGGCACAGCTTTCACATATTGGTGCCAAGTAAGTAAGTATGTAAATAAATTAATAGAGAAAGGGTTGTGATGAAGCCAAAAGGAAACTTTCCCACTTACTTATCTTCCCTATGCACTGGACATAAAACGGATTGAGTTAAATGATCCATCACTCAAAGTTCATTTTTTAAATATTGACTGAGCATATAAGTATGCCAGGCATTGTATCATTTGCTATATACTAAGTAAAACACAAAGTCCTAGGAAAGATAGATGATGAGTAAATTATTACTTTTTGCAAATTTCAATGGAACTATTAAAATACGCAAAGTGGGTAAAGAGATCAAAGAGGGGTTGTGAAAGAAATCTACTTAGGTTAAGGTTTGAGGAAAGTTTCTCAGAAAATAAATGAGACTAAAGGGTGGGAGGAGCTTGCTCCTGTTCTTTGTTCATGCATGGCAAAGAACAGGAGCAAGCTCCTCAAAGTCAGAAAAGACTTCAGGAGTAGTAGCTGAGAGGTGGGGAGAAGCATGACATTTTCTAGGCACTGAAGGAAAACAAACTCAACTGGGTTGGATAGATGGAATGGTGGACCAAAACTGGATTGCAGAGGCAGGTGAGGACCAGGTCATATGGATCTTGTAGACCCTGATAAGGAAGTGAATTTTTTTGGAAGTGTATTGAAAGTCATTACAGAGTATAATCATGATCCACTCCTGGTTTTAGATCTTTCTGGATGCTGTGAAGAGAACAGATTAAAGACAGGCAAGAATGGAGGCAGAAAAACTGGTGAAGGGGACCCTCAGATGTCCAAGTAAGAAAAGATTCCACTTAGACTTGCATAGCAGTGTGCTGGCGGGGAGTGGAGGGCAAGCCGCGAAATCAGCAGAGACCCTGCAGTAGGAGGCACCTGCGAAAGACAAGGCTCAAAATGGCGCACAGGAATCTGGCTTAGCAACCATGTGGAAGAAGACAAAGATTAGAATAGAGTTGAAAACAATTAGCTCAAATTCTAACATCATCTTGAATTATAATTATTTATATGATAAATATTTTACCTATATTATGGAACACCTATGAGTGTGCCAGGCACTGCATGAGATACAAGAGTAAATTGACAGGGTTCCTGCCCTCTAGTTCATACCATCTGGTGAAGAATAGCAATATCGCTTAAATTTTCTTAAAGTAGATTGTATCTAGGATTTTGCATTTCAAAGCATGCACATCCTGTTGTTTTGTTTTGTTTTTGGTACTGGGAATTAAACCCAGGGGCATTCTACCTCTGAGCTACATCCCCAGCCCCAATTTTTTTTTTTTTTTTGTCTTTGAAACAGGGTCTTGCTAGGTTGATGAGAGTCTCACTACTTGCTGAGGCTATCCTAGAACCTGTGATCCTCCTGTCTCCACCTTCCCTGTGCTAGGATTACAGGGGTGTGTACCATTGTGCTCGGCTTGTCGCAGATCTTATATAATAAAAAATCATGCTATTTTTAAAGATACTTTTCCTTGGTTGCTTTGTCCATATTTGAAATTTAAAAATTACTTACCATTATGTAAATGGTAAGTAATTCTATGGATTCATGGAAATTCAAATCCAAGCCAAACATATAATAACTTTGGGAACAGCTGCTTACACTTTGAGTGCAGAAATATGGCTTCCAATTTCTCCTAATTCAAGCTCAGCATGTTCTCTGTAGACAAGCAAGGTTATAGTGTGGTCTGAAGATATCTATCCAATCTCTGCTTTCATGGCTGGGCTTCTCACAACAGGTGTTTTGTGTCTTCAAAGTGACTGCTTTAAAGAAAAGATTGCATTATTTTGTCCTACAACCTTAACAAGAAGAGTGTCAGACCTCTCCAAAAAAAAAAAAAAAAAAAAAAAAAATCAAATTGGGAAACTACTTATAGTTGTAATTAAATTCTGCTTTGTGGTCTGAATAGAACTTACATCGTAAAAATTGTCTCCGTATATGTCATGGTTTATGATCAAATCATTTAAGAGAATAACCCATTTTAGGCTAAAGGAAAATATATGCTTCTCATATTTACTCTTTTTATCATTTTATCTAATCCCACCAGCATATTTGCAATATACTATATAACCAAATACATTACACATTCATTATTATATGTGGAGAACTTGGACCTTGAACCCAAGTTAATAAAATACACATAAATTAAAATTTGGCCGCAAGACCAACTGACAATTCCTTGACAATTCTCTTAAAATGCCTGCCTATGCCAGCCCAAAGTGCAATATTTGGCTCCTTTATCCACTTCAAAGGATTCTTTTTTTCCTCTAACCTGCCCAAAATTAAGTTCATCAATTTTCTAAAAATCAGTTTATGTGAAGTCACATTCTAATAGATACCTTCCTAATTTTGTTTTCCTCGGATAACATCATTCTGATTTTTGTAGATGCTCATAACGAGCTCACTCTCCAACTGCATTCATTGTGTGCTGAGCCAGCCAAGGAGCTCTGGCTGAATCACTCTGCTCCTTCACTGGGAACATCAATGTATACATCAGTCATCCGTCTCCCTTTGATCTTCAGCTTGCACGGGCCCTTTCTCACTAAGTTGTCCTCATGGTTTGTTTTTGATATTTAAACAGTTTGGACATCTCTAAAAGTGGAGTGACACTGACGCAGAGATAAGGTGCCCATCAATTTATTAAGTGATTTTGTACAAAAATGGCAAACTTAACATGACCCTGGAGCATGACTGATTCAACCAACGAGAAGCGTGAAGAAAGCCACTCATCTGCACTTGTCTTTCATGGCTAAGGACTAAGGACATCTACACAGAGCTCTTCTCTGGAACCAGAGCATTACTCAGTGGAATTCATGGAAGTTTTTAATTTTTAAGATTTTCATTAATAGACATAAATAGTACTTCTTTCTATCCTTCTCTATTTAGTTGGGTAGTTCAGGAAGACATGTTGTGTGTCATTAAAAGAGACATTTTGTTTTTCTGTGATGAAACTTCCATGTTTTACAAGCCACCAAAATTACAAACTTTATTAAAATTACAGCAAATAATTTTCAAAGAGAAAGAAATGAGGTATAAAGAGTAAATGTGCTCACTCATTTCAGGCCAATATAACCTGGCAGTAGCCTAAATAAGCTGTACATAAACCTATAAGAAGCTATATATAAGCCTAGATAAGCCCAGCTCAAGGGTCCCGAATATTTGCAGGATTTTGTGTTTCAAAGCAAAATGTACAACATCTGTAGAAATAAGAGCTATGATTTCCTTATTCCTTATTCTATGTGAATGCCAAAACAATAGGTTACTTTGAAATAAAACAAAAAATTAATATGACCTTTAGATAATAAAATATCTAACTCTTAGAATGAATTGGCCTATCTCACAAGACTAATTTTACATAAAATAGACTCAATCATTCCCCTGTTGTAGAACCAAATGTAATTTAAAGTAGTTGCCTGTCAGCCAGACACAACAAAAAGACTACAGATCCATTGACAGTTCAGATGGAATGGCACTGTGATGGTTAATTTGATGCATCAACTTAACTGGACTAAGAGATGCCCAGATACCTAGTAAAACGTTGATTCTGGGTGGGTGTGAGGGTGATTCTGAAAGAGATTGGCACCACCATCAGTAGACTGAGTAAAGATTACCCTCACCGATATGATTGGGTATCACCCAATGCACTGAGGGCCCAATTACTACAAAAGGTGGAAAAAGAGCAAATTTGTTTTCTCCTTGAGTTCAGACATACATCTTCTCCTGCCCTTCCATGTCATTGTTCCTGGTCCTTGAGGCATTCGATTCAAACTGGGACTTAGACCATTGTCCCTCCTCGTTCTCGTGTCTTCAGGCTTGGACTGGAACTGCACCATCAGCTCTCTGGGCCTGCAGCCTGTAGGTGGTAGATCACAGGACTTCTCAGTCTCCATAATTGTTTGAGTCAATCCCACATAATAAATGTCTTTTTGTATATCTGTATATCTTATTAGTTCTTTTTCTCTGGAGATTCCTGACTAATGGCCACATTTAAGGGGTAAATGAGAAAGAAAAATTACTAAACACAAGAAATGATCAGGGAAATAGTTGGAGAATATTATGTAATAAAAGTCAATTGAGATGGGAACTACAAGATGGCAGGGCCCAAGAAATGAGAAAAATAATTCAATTATTATTGACCACTGTGTCCAGAGAATATGGATTACTCCGGTTTCTAAGGATGAAAGTTTTTCAGGCCTGAAAATACCCCATTACCATTTTTCAGATTACACATAACTCTCTTTTATGGGTTAAATTGTGTCCCCTTCAAAAGACATGCTTCAGTCCCAACCCCAGTACCTCAGAATATGACCTTATTTGGAAACAGGGATTTTGCAGAGGCAATCAAGTTAAAATGAGGTCATTAGGGTGAGCCCTAATTGAAGATGACTCATGTCCTTTTAAGACAGGGACATTTGGGTACAGAGAAACACACACACACACACACACACACACACACACACACACACGTAAGACTATGTAGAGACACACAGGGAGAAGCTTGCCAAAGACTGCCAGCTAACACCAGAGGCTGAAAGAGGTAAAGAAGGATTCTCCCCGAAAGTTGTTAGAGAGACCATGGCCCTCCAGATACCTTGATTTCAGACTTCTAGCCTCCTGGACTATGAGACAATTTTGTTATTTTAAGCCACTCTGGTTTTGATGCTTTGGTATAGCAACCTGAGGAAACTAACTAAATCCTACCAGACTAGCCATCAATTGATATCCACCAACTGTGATCCCAGGGCAGGAAAATTTGTAGTCTGGAAAGACATCATTGAATCTAGCTGACCATGGTCTGGTCCTGACAGGGACACCTTATTGAGTACTTCCAGAATATCTCTAGCCATCCCATGGCAGACTTTCCTTCCCACCCCTGACTCCTCTCATTGGTAAGTGACCTAGAAATAAAGAGAGGATGTGGGTGTAATGGTGAGCCAGGGAAGAACTATCAGGGGCTGGGGTTTGGGATCACAAAGTTCCTATTGTTCACCACTTATATCATATAATCATTACTTCCACAAATATTGACTCAGCATCTTTTATATGTTAGTCATTATGCTTGGTGCTTATCATATAGGTATGAACAAGACAAAGAAATGGCATCACGAGATTGTGTTCTAGCCTGATCTTACACAATCTCATACAAATAAGTCTTTATTAAGCAAGCCAATCAAGACAGTTAAATCCTGCTTGCACTGAAACTTTGAAGGAGCTGAGTTCCAGAGAGGACTTGAAATGATTTGAGCAGCCTTTTAGTGAATATTGATCTTCTAAAGACACTTTAGTCCAAATAAGTTTGATTTCAAGTTTCACAAGGCCTGACCTAAAAAAATAAAACCATCACAACCGCCAAATCTCCACGAACTCTGTGTGTGTGTGTGTGTGTGTGTGTGTGTGTGTGTGTGTGTGTGAGAGAGAGAGAGAGAGAGAGAGAGAGAGAGAGAGACAGAGAGACAGAGACAGAGAGACAGACAGACAGAGACAGAGAGACACACACAGAAAGAGAGACAGAGACAGAGAGACAGAGACAGAGAGAGAGAGAATAGGAATATAAGCACAAATTGTGCTGCTAATACCCATGTGTACAGCTGGCATTTCTATTGTCCTGTATCTTATGACAGTGCCCTCCTCTGGAAGCTGTTAGGATAAGAGCTAATGTCTGCTGTGCCACACAAAGGTGATGGCAAATTGATGAGCCCGTAAAGAGATTCGGAGGCAAATAGGGAAATGCATTGTTAATGCTATTAAATATTACTTAGCCTACAGCAAGCTGCATGTTCAACAGTTTAAACTTTAATTGCTAGCTGATGCAGAAACAAGCCTGGATATATGTAAATCCTATTGAAAGCTAATATCATTTTGGCTGTTCAGATGGATTAGCAGCCACTACAATTAGCAGCATGTGCAGCTAATGATATTAGGGGAGAATCCATCATGCAGCAGTCTGGGCCTTTAAATCTAAAAAGAAGTTAAGGCTTTTCTCCCTACAGAAACCCCATAATGGGGAGTCTTGCCAATTGGTGTAGCGACCCTAGGTGTGAGCCAAGAAGCTCATAGAACGCAGGAGACTTACTCAACTGTCACCTTGAAATGCGCTTCTTTTTGCCCTTTACAGTAATTCTAGCAAAGCATATAATGGCCAGCACAGCCTCCTCCCCACTCTCCAGGGAGTGACACTGGATCACAGGGTAGAGGCAAAAAGATCCATCTTCAGTTATTGACCCCTATGGTTCACTCTGAATACTGTGGTTATGATAGAAGAAGGAGCAGAGCTTTTTCTCAAATGGGACATCACTGGGACAGGCTGTTGGATGGAGTGCCTACCATAATGCCTGTGACTCCAAAGAGGGCTCTAGGGAATAAAATTCTCATTTAAAATTCGACCCAAAGTGCTATGTGCATGCATGTACCTATCACTCTGAACTTCGTTGTGATGTGAGACTACGATGCACCAATAAAAGTATATTTAAAAATAAAAATGAAAACATTACTCCTCCAGTGCAGTCCATGGAAATTGTTACGTTCTGAGTCAAATTTCTGTACCTGTTGTATAAGAATATGCATGGATGATGCCCTTTGAGGCCACCAACTCTATGGCACAATGAGTGTACCTGGCCAGGTGTAACCTGTCTTCTTGACTGGATAGTAACCCTTCTGCTGCTAAAGATTCACATTCTGACCCTGCGAAATGTTACAGTCAATGTACTTGAAGTGAAAATGGTCCTTTGCTGGGGAAATTTCTACTGTGTGAAAGGCTGTAGTTTTATTTATCTGATTGCAAAAAGCTCTTATACTTAATTATAATAATGCAGTATATATCACTATTAAGCTAAAATGGCTCCTTATAAATAATCTAATTTTGTGGAGGACTGTTTCATTATCAAAATTCTAAATGTACATATAATGTACAATAAATATGCATTAATATCTTGATCTATGAGATTACATATTTATTTATTTATTTATTCATTCATTCATTTGTGAATAAATACTGGGCAAATTGAACCCAGGGGCATTCTACCACTGAGCTACACTCCCAGCCCTTTTTATTTTTTGTTTTGAAATGTGGTCTTGCTAGATTGCTGAGGCTGGCCTTGAACCTTCGATCCTCCTGTCCCAGCCTCCCAAATCCTGGGATTACAGGCATAAACCATCACACATGTCTTACTTATTTTAAATAGACTTGTCAATGATGATAAATCCTAATTTTTTAACTAACAAGAATTATGTAAGCACACAGATTCTGACTTATTAGTATCAGTTATTAGAGCTTTGCTTTAATAATACCACCTGAGCAGTAATTAGTAGTTTGCTTTTTGGAAGTTATAATACATTAAACTGTTTGGGAAGATGCAAGCTGAAGAGTTGTGTATATAATTATAATTTTATGAAAATATTTTGTGTGGCTTGCTATGCCCTTGTTACCAAGACTGTAGGCTGTGATACATTATAATATATTTCATATGAGGAACTTGTGCTACAAGATGATGAATAAAGGTGTAAGGAAATAAAGGTTAGGCCATTCTTTTTGTTTCCCATCATTTAGAAGAAACTTTTGCAGATGTTGCTCAGCATGGCTTGTCCTAAAGGGATCTCAACTTAACATGGACAGTAGGCCTAAATGAATAACTGTTGGTACTGAGTGGAGATGATCTGTTGTCATAAGCAATCCTTTCATGTTACGTTGAGAAAGCTACACTCGATAGAGGTTCAAACATGTCAACTCTGATGAAACTTCTATCCCATTACATGTACTTCTCAATTTTTTATACTGAGATGACTTTAGGATTTTGTTGAACGAAAGAAAATAGATTACATTTTCCACTGATACAGTCTTTTTCACAATAAATGTATTGGTATCAAAATTTCCCTCTTGCGGGCCTGCTCCATTCTGCAGTATATACAGAGACATGATTTAACACTTCTACTAAAGTGAGTGGGATTCTTAAATACAAATCAGAGATATCAGGTCAGAGTTATGACTTAATGACCTGCTTTGCACATTTGAATTGTCATAACAAAAATTAAACAAGGCTAACATTCATGAATCCTTAAGTTGAGACATTTATTAAGGACATACTGAATACCAAACACCCCGAAATAAACATACCTATGGTACCATCTTTGCCCTTAAAAAGCTGATAGTTTAGTGAAGGAGAGAGAAAATCCTGATCAAGATATAAATATTCACAGGCTCTATGGAAACATAAAACTTAGAGTGGAGGGGGTCAGAGCCTAAAAATAGGGTTAAATTTAAAAATAAACTTCTTGATGGTGAGGACTATAACACAGCTGTGAAAATATCAAGGGGGATTGAAAGTTTGTGGAGTTTCTATTCTAGTAAATTTTTAGGATTGCATATGGTTTGAATTATACGTACTAAGTTCTGTTTTAATATTCCAAGACGGTTGGGTCTAGGAACAGCACACCAACTAGGTAGCTTTAACTTTCGCTGTGCACTACCTAGCACAGAGGCTGTGCTCCCCACAGCCCACTTCTCAGTCTATCTAGTGTCTGCAAACATCAACATCTTCCCGTCTCTTCCAAGAGGTCCTCAGGATTATAGACCCAAGTTTATCTTCACAACTCATGCTCATCACCAATCAGCTCATTTTTCATGACTATAAATGATTTGGCTCAGGAATGCTGAGTTGAAAATAACCAGAAAATAGATCCATTCCTTTTCATCTCCCTCCTCTGTCAAAAACTTAAATGCAAAATATCTCAAATCCTGTCACTGGCCAGTTCTGCTTTACAGCATAAACCAAGGGAAAGAAAAGTGCTTATTTTAACTTATCATGGTGCCTATTTATGGGTAGTGCATAGGTATGGAAGGGTGACTAAAAAATAAAGTTTGCAAATGACTATTCCAGAAAGTTTATGCTTATTGAAAATTGGGGAGATCCTTCCAGACGTAAGCCTTGACTGTAATGGGTTTTTGAAGTGAAGCCTCCACTATCTCAAATCCGACATATCCAGGACTCGTCATCTTCCTGAACACTTGCTGTCCTCTGCAAATTGGCATCACATCCTATTTGTCACATAGCCTGGAAACTCAAGTTCTCCTTTGACTCCTTTCCTCAGATATTATATCAAGTTAGCCAGCACAACCCATCAGCCCCACCCCTTACATTTCTCTAACATCCATCCCTCCCTTCTTTCTCCCACTCAGGGCACTCCTAAGTTGTCATCATTTCTCTCCTGGACTATTGGCAGTGGTCTCCTCAAGGATCTCTCACCTCCAACTCTACTTTATGCTCTCCCAATAGAATTTCCTTCCCAACTCACCACTCTGCTTTACAACCTTATGGTCTTACAAGATAGAAATTCTTAAGGTGATATTCAGAACTCTTTCCAATGTGGAACCCAGAAACCAGAAACCAAGAAATTTTAGGTTCCTTGTCTCCCATCCTCACTATTAATTTGAGTCTAGGCTCTAACCAAGTTTGGTTCTACCAGTTATATTGAGAATTTTCATACTTCCACATCTCTATTTTGTAATGCAAATGTATTCATGCCATCCCACAAGCCTCCACTTGGTGAAATATTCTCTCTCAAGGCTCAGACTCATGTCACTGCCTTCCCTCTTATCCCCCTCCTCTACTCCTTTGGACTAATTACTCATCAAGCAGCCCTAAGAATAACTTTAGATACAAAAATGTCTAATTTCAAACACTTTATTATTTTTTCTTCAAAAATATTTAGAAAGGGCCAACTATGTACAGGCATTGAAATAGGCTAGGAATACAGAGGTGAGCACACTGAGTAAGGTTAGCTTCATGCAACTTTTTTTTTAACCTTGCCTAAAAAAAAAAAAAAAATTCCAAATACATGAGCGTATTAAGATGCCAGAGTAAGTGAAAAGATGAGGGGCCCTTCTGTATTATTTGTTCAGGGAAGACGTCTCTCAGGAGGTAATATTTAAGTGGAAACCCAAACTACAAACCAATATGTCTCAATATCAGTTTTTTGGCCTCACCTATTTGTGTAGAACATTATTTTAAAGATTTGTTATTTTATTTTATTTTTTTAATTCTATTTTTTTTAGTTGGTGCATTGTAATCATACATCTTTGTTAGGTACAAGCTGATAAAGGCATAGATGCACACACTTCTCATTTAACCCTTCCCCAATTCCCACCCCACTCCCTCCTCCTCCCTCCTTCTCAAGTTCAATTTAGTGATTGACTTTGATATGTTTGTGAAAGTATATAATGTACATTAGGGTGTCCCCTCTCCCCCCATCATCTTCTGTTAAGTCAAATTCTTTGCTCACCAAAGGTTTCTCCTCAATCTGGAGTCTATCTTATGTCCCATTTTTCCCTAGCTTCCACATATTAGGGAGAGCATACATTTTTTTACTTTTTGTGACTGAATAATCTCACTTAACATAATTTTTTCCAGTTCGGTAGTGCACACCTGTAATCCCAGCACTTGGGAGGCTGAGACAGGAGGATCATGGCCAGCCTCAGCAACTTTGTGTAGAACATTTTTGAGGGGGAAAAATTAGTCTTAATCATCTGGGAAGTCTGTGCTTATTTCATAGAACATCTTGGAAACCTTTACAATAATGACAACAAACTAATTTTATCTATTGCTTCATAGTAAACCAACTTACACTTCAGCATCTTGAAACAGAAATAGTTTCTCCCTCATGAGTCTTTGGGTCAGTAAAGGGGTTGAATAACCCCCTGTGTTTACCTGAATAGGTTTTAATCTATGTGTCTCTCACCCTTTTCTTTCTATGGAGCACAAGAGGTACAAAAGAAAACAAACTCCAGTATGCAAGGTTCCTGAGATTTTATCTCACTCCAGTTAGAATGGTAAACATCAAGAATACAAATAAAGAGAGCCAGGATGGTAGCACATGCCTGTACTAGCCAGAATGGTAGCTATCCCAGTAGTTGGGAGGCTGAGACAGGAGAATTGTAGGTTTGAGGCCAGCCCCAGCAACTTAATGATACCCTCAGCAACTTAATGAGATCCCATTTCAAAATAAAATAGAGCTCGTAGCATAGCTCGGAGGTAGAATGTCCCCGGGTTCAGCCTCTAGTACCCCCCCTCAAAAAATACAAATAATAAATACTAGCATAGGAACTCTTATACACTGCTGGTGGGATTATTAATCAATACAACCACTATAGAAATTGGTATGAAAGTTTATCAGAAGACTAGTAATGTAACCATCATATGACCCAGGCATACCACTCCTTGGTATTCAAAAGGATACAAGTCAGCACACTATAGCTATACATGCATAGCCATGTTTATAGCAGCACAATTCACAATAGCCAAATTATGGAACAAATATACGTACCCAACAAAAGATGACTAAATAAAGAAAATGTTGCATATATACACAATGGAGTTTTATTCAGCCATAAAGAAGAATAAAATTATGTTATATGCAGGAAAATGGATGGAATTGGTAAGCATCATGTTAAATGAAATAAGCCAGACTCAAAAAGTCAAGAGAAGAGTCATATTTCTCCTCTTATATGTGGAAGCTAGAGAAGAAAATGGAAATGATAAGGAGGGGGATTTAATAAAGAAATACAATACCATAGGCCAGTAAAGTAGAAGAAGGGGATGAAGGGGAGGGAAGACGAGGGGGAAATGGGAGGTACTTGGGAATGACAAAATTATGTATGTGCATGAACAAACATGTAACAATTAACCCCACTATTATGTATAACCATAATGCACCAATAAAAATAAATAAAAAATAACAAAACAAGGGTAAAATAAACTGAAAAAGTATATCCAATAGAAAAAATAGGTTTAGACTATTTTTTAAAAATGCAAGTTCTTTCTACAACTCTATTTACAGAAATCTTCTAATATCCCCTCTTGGCCAAAGCAAGTCACATGGTTGAGCCCAAGTGCCCTGTCCATGGTGGCAGAGCATGGGAAAGCTGCATCACAACAGGGATGAGTGAAGAATTTTACTAGAGTAGCAAATAGCATACCTGAATTATTATACTGCATTTGTTACCAAATGTGTCATTTTAGGCATGTACTTCTCTCTCCAGGTCTTAATATTCTCATATGAAAGATAAGGTCACTTGATTAGATAATACCAAGATTTCTTTTAAGTTCTAAATTTCTCAAGATCCTTTAACTCTGGAAAGCCAGATAGCATTGAAAGCAACAGGGCAAATAAACACCCAGTTCTATTATGAAAAATAACTAAAATCCATAATCACCCCTTATAACCATGCACTGAGACTCTGATGCTGCTGAATAGCAAACATAATAGAAAAAATAACAATGGGAAGATGTATTGTTTTGTGTGGGTTTGGATTGTCCCCAAAAAGCTCACTTGTTAAAAGCTTGGTCCCACTGCAGCAAGGTTCAGAGGTGGGGGAGGTGGGTTGCTGAAGGTGAAGCTATGAAGACTATGTGGACCCTGCTGCTTCCTGCTTTGCTCTCTCTGCTTCTGGCTGCTGTGAGCTGAGAGCAGCTCTCCCCCATCATGCCACTTGCAGTTTCTGCCTTGGAGCCAGCCACCCATGAATGAGCATCTGAAACTGAGCTCAAGTAAACCTTCCATCCTCTAGGTTGTTCTTTACAGGTGTTTTGGTCATAGCAATGGAAAAGATAACTAATTCAGGCATCGTGAGGATCACAGTTCATTTTCCAACTCCTACATGGACTCTTTTCAACTTTTACAAAAGATGGTTGGGCACTCAGAAGAGTGATCATATTAGATTGTTTTCTGTTGTTAATAACACAATACCACAGACTGGATAAGTTTTTTTTTTTTTCAGTACTAGGGATGGAACCCAGGGGCATTCTACCTCCAAGCTACACCCCCAGCACTATTTCTTATTTTTTATTTTGAAACAGGGTCTCACTAAGTTGCGGAGGGCCTCACTAAGTAGCTGAGGCTGGCTGTGAACCCAGATCCTCTGGTCTCAGCCCCCCAAGTACTGGGATTACAAGCATGCACCACCACACCTGGCTCTGGATAAATTTTAATGAAAGGAGGTTAATTTAGGTTCATGGTGCTAGTCCAAGGACCAATGGTCTCATCTGGTAATGTCCTTCATCCTGACAGAGCCCCAAGGAAGTAGAGGGCACCACAAAAGACAGGGAGCACATGCATGCATGCATACATAACTCTGGGTCTCTCTTCTTCCTCTAAAGCCACCAGAACTTAATATTGGAAGCTGTATTAAACATCATAGTCAGATTAAGTTTCTACCCTTCTAGTACCTCACAATGGAGGTTGCATTTTAACATACAAAACCTCGGGGGACACACTCAGACCATATCTATAACCATAGCAATAATGATCAAGGTTGGATGTCTTGCAGTGAGCACCCAGATACGTGCTTGGGTGGTAATCCTGACTGTCCCTTTTAGCAGTGGAGTGACTTGTCTTTCAGTGCCTCCATTTTTCTCATTTGTAGAAGGATAAGACTACTTACTTCACATCATTGGTGTTTATAACATATTGCATGTAAAGTTTAGGAAGAGCCTGGAATACAGTTCTCATTGAATATCAACCACATGCTTTACTTTTTTAAGCAATGTGAAAGCTGATAAGTTATGTTTATGGAAATATATATGTGCATGCATGTATATATTATATACATATATATCATGTGTGAATATGTATATTATAAAATCAAACATAACAGTCTACACAAGTTCTTATTGCCTTATATCCAGCCTAACCAATTTTTTTTTTTACTATTTAACTACTGTCTTAAATCCAGCTTATTCACTTTTCCTGGCCTCTGTAGATATTTGCATTTTCAACTTCTATTTCAAAAAATTCTAGAAACTCCTCCAGTCTTGGTCTCTCCAGATGGACACTGTGTTCTGAAATCATTATGAACTGGCTGGTCATCTTCTTGATGGTTCTTTAAGCAGGTGGAAAAAAATCCAGAAGGAATATATTCCAATTTATGCCCAGAAAAGAAAGCAATAGCTTTTTTTTCTTACTGTAGGCTTTTAGGCATCATAGGTATGAAATATGGCTGCAACATTCTTTTAAATCCTTTTAAGTAGCAGTCAACCCCACCCCCCCAGCACTATTAAGCCCTTCACAGGTATCAATCGTCGGGAAGTAGGAAGAACTGCACTTTAAAAGGATTTTAAATAATGTCTCCAAGAAATATAGCTGCAGATTGTTCAATGGGGATTACCAGCCAAGAGTGTGTTAGAGGGGGAGGGTGCTCTTTTAAAAGGTCTTTAAATAATGTAAGTGTGTTTCTTGGCAACTTACTCAGAAACATTTAAAGAGCAGATATCTCTGCTGAACCTATGCACCAGCAGTACGCATCTGCCAAAGGACTAGAAGTAGACACAGGGCAAATAACATCCCCACACTCTTGACATTGCCATGCACAAAGATTACAAGCTTTAGCCAAAGTTGAGTGAGCAAGAAATTTACCCAGGAAAGAGATCCCCACTCCTTCCTTCAAAAGGTCAAGGTCAAATACGGTAGAGAATATTTGAATGTTTTGGTTGGGGACTTTGGGCGGGGTGGGGGATGCACTTTCTGTGTTTTCCAAGAGAGTTTCAAGAAAGAAGCAGTTGCCTTACTTTTTCTTCTCATTCTCCCCATCATAAAACCAAACTCAAGGGGCAGGGTGCTCTTTTAAAAGGTCTTTAAATAATGTAAGAATCTAAACAACCTGCTGTCTCCTTTTCCAAACTCCATTCATGTCTGTAGGGGGTAGAGGGTAGAGAAGAAAAAGATGTGGCATGCTATAGAGATTAAGGGCTTTGGCTTTGGATCCAGAAAATTTAGGTGTAAAATCCAGCCTACTGCTCCTGGTAACTTTAGGAAAATGGCATTACCCCATTAAGCTTTGCTCTTACCTACAGAAGAGGGTTTAAAGTGTACCTGTTCCTAGTGCTGCTGATAGGGTAAAGTTGAATCAAAGTATTTAAAGCACTCAGCTCCATGCCTACAATATTCTAAGTGCTCAGTCATAATCCTCAGAGAGATGTAACAATGGCGACTTCAATTTTGTGAGTGTGGTTTTAATGGTAGAGGATACTGGAAGTACCTGTCCCGATTTATCTTGCTTGGTAAATCCAAAAGTTAAATCTGATATAGCCAGTACCTGTTAAAGACAGTTGTGTGCTACCTGAAAACTGGGAGCCAAGAGGAGCTTTCTTCTTGAGATGAAAGAATGAACAACCAATTGAAAGATTCAGTGTGAACCTGGAGTTCCTTAGCTGTTTTACAAATCTCGCACAGATTACAGTGGAAGAAATTTTCAGGAGAACACTGTTTCTTCCTTGTCTCAGAGACCAAATATAAAGTAGAAGAGATAGCTAGAAAAATACATTACCTTGCCATCACAATTCTGGGTATATATCCAAAGGAACTGAAGTTGGTATGTTGCAAAGATATCTACAGTCTCAATTTCATTGCAACATTTTTCACAAGAGCCAGTATATGGAATCAACCCATGTGTCCATCGGTAGATGAATGGATAAAGAAAATGTAGTGCATATATATACTATCCAACTTTAAAAACAAAAGGAAAATCTATCATTCATGATAATATGAATGAAACTGGAAGATATTATGTTAAATAAGACATGTACAGAATCTCAAATACTATATAATCTCCCTTATATGTGGATATAAATAAATTACATGGAAACAGAAGATAGAAGAGTGGTTTTCAGAAACTGGGAGTGGGGAGGAGGAGGGTTGGGGGAAGAAGAGCAATTGATCAAAGGGTAAAAGGTTTCAGTTAAACAAGAAGAATAAGTTTTAGCAATCTATTGCACTGCATGATGGCCACAATTCCTAATAATATAGTATGTATTTCAAAAATCGCTAAAATAATAGATTTTTAACATTCTCCCCAGAAAAAAAGAAAGATAAGTTGATGAGGCAATTGATATATTATTTAGCTTTATTTTGCCTTTCTATAATAAATATATAGATCAAAACACATGTGCCCTTTAAATATTGACAATTCTTGTTTGTCAATTAAATATAAACAAATAAGTAGGCACGTAGTTTGCCTTTATAATCTAGAAGCATTTCAGAAAGGAGAAATACCTTTCCTTGCTGGGTCTCACATACATGACATAAGTGAGAAATGGTGAAATGTTTGGGCCAAGATCAAAGAACACCCCCAAAGAAGGACACCGAGCTGACAGGTGAGTGCAATAACGCAGCGCCAATGATGTGAGGGAAAATGATGTTCCTCCAGCATCCAGGCAGTGGAACAGGTCTTGTGTCATTGACCACAATGACAGAAAATCAAACTGAACCCCATTAAAGGGAAAAAGCCATCTATTTTCGTTAGCCCAGCAGGCACCTGAAAGCTCCTCTCAGTGTGAAAAAATGGAAGGGCACTTGAGAAGATGGAGGTCCCGGGTCTAATGACTCTGTTTGCACCTCCTGAGAGTATGGAGCTCTCTTTTAAATATGAGGGATTGATTTTGAAAGTAGTCTTCTCGCCTGTGTTAGTTCCTTTCCTGCCTCTCAATGACAAGAGGACATGATTAGGTGAGGACCTTTTCAGTTAACGGAGATGCACCAAAACAAGGGAACCACTGACCATTTTTTTTTTAACAGCAAAAATCTGGTCTTACATGTCCTAATACTTTAAATCCCAATACATGAAATGATAGTGCCATAACAGACGAGAATTGAGAAAATCAGAAAAATTGAGACATCAGAGAAAGAAAGAAAAAGAAAAACACATTTGAGATTTCCTGGAAGCACTTCCACTTCAAGGGACTTTTTTTTTTTTTTTTAAGGATCATTGTCACCCAGGAAAGAAAGGTAGAAAAGATCTTCTTGACTCTTTTTTCCAGGTGATACTCCAGGTAGCTTTGACCCTCACCTGTGGTAGAAGCACCGATCAATGCTTTGGCCCTTATCAAATAAAGTGAAGGTCTGAAGCAGCTATCTGACTAATTCAATCTCTCCCCCCAGTTTGGCTTCTGCTGTGCTATGTGTAGTCTACAGAGAACTTTTTAAAAATGTTGACAACAATTTTCATGAATAATTGTCCCTGTGGATTCATCATAATAAATGGTGATTGTTTGAAACCATAGGTCTCAGTCGTCGTCGTCGTCATCATCATCATCACCACCACCACCACCACCATAATTCTACTTTATAAGCTAAAATGAAAAGCTTACATTTAACATACCTTCCAAGCATAACATGCAATATATTTTTTCCTAGACATGTCTTAATCTTAATTTTTTTCTTAGCTTCTTGGTAGATTTCTAATAATTCACAGGCCAACTTAGGGTAAATCAGCATCTTATTTTATTTCTCCCAGTTAAACTTTAGAATTTTCATCCTCCAAGAAAGCTATGTTCTGGACAACGTTTTACCTGCCTTGTATTTGAATTTGACTTTCTAGCTGAATATAAAGGTATAATAAGTCTGCAAGAATAGTTACTATGGAAAAAAGCAAAGATAATGTTTATATACTTAAGGAAACCATGCTTCAAGTATTAGATTTCAAAGCCTAGCTTTACCAGGGACCCCAGGGAAGCCATGAAAAATAAGATTTCTTTGGAAGTGAAATACTGCTGGCTTTAGAGTGCTTGGGAAGGAGGGAGGGAGGTGCAGGTCCCTCCCACGACTCAAGAATGACAAGGTAGAAGTCAGTGTCTAAGTCCTGGTGTTACTTGCAAACAGTAAGATCACACAGTGAGATAAGAGAAGAGGTGTGCACCCATGTTAGGTAACAATCTGGGGCTGAAGGAGAGTCAAAGCCTATGACTCACTGAAACACTGGCAGGTTCCTGCCCTTGGCATTGAAGCTTTACATACAGATAGGAAATCTGTCCTCTTCCCACACCTTAGACTGTTGGGGGCCTAGTCCGACCGGCTAGACCTCACCTCTAGATGGCGCCTGGCAGAGTGCCAGAAGCAGCTGCAGGTGGAAAACATTCTGGGGCTGCCCCGCCAGAGCGCATGCACCAGCACAACCGACTCGTGGCCGGCCCATGTGAGAGCTGTATGAGAAGCCTCATGGCTTAGGCTCTGCACCGCTTTAAGAGCCTCCACCTCTCGCCCAGAGAGAGCTGCTGCTGGAGAGAGTTGTTACTGGGGAAAGAGTTGTTGGGAAGTTGCTGGGCTGGGTTGCTGGGAGAAGTTCTGGGAGGAAGTGGTTGGGAAGAAGAAGCGGTTGGGAAGAGGTTGGCTGGGTTGCTGGGGAAGTCCTGGGAAGAAAGATTGTGGGTAGCTAGTGGAAGACGGGTTGCTAGAGAGACGGGTTATTGGAAGTCTGTTGGAAAAGCACTGTTTGGAAAGACGACTTCTGTGCTGTGTTTGTTACTGCTTGTGTAGTGCCCTTGATCCCAGAAAGAGAGAGATATAATAAAGAGAGGTTCGAACTAGCAACATTTAGGCAGCGTCTTTATTGGGGCCTCATGGCTGAGGGTTCAGCCTGGGGCGCCCGATATTGGACGAGTTACAGAGTTTGCCTTCCTCAGCCCAGTGGTTGTGTTGATTCCAAATCATGTGAGGTGGGTAGGCCTGCAGCTTAAAACATCCCCATGGCGTCTGGATGATGAACTCAGCAGCTTGAGCTATTCCAAATGTTGCTCTCTTGTCGGAGAAAAAGAATAAATACATTGGGTGTGAGTGATGGCCAGCGAGGGAAAGCTAGAATATTTGCTCAGCCTTAGTTTTCTGTGAGCTGAACAGCTTTCCAAAGGCACTCCCCCCCCCCCCGCCTTCCAGATGTTCCTGAGGAAGATGCAAATGAGCATATTTTAATGTTGCAAAACTGTCAAATGCTGTCCGAGGAACCTAGCAGAATGCCATCAAGTCCAGAAAGTCTCTTCTCTGGTGGAGAATGTCTGTATTGCTATCAGGCACGCCATCAGACTTCATAACAAAAGATATCATGTTAAATTACTTCATTTTCCCATAAATACTCATTGTAGGACTGCCGAGACTTGGCTTCCCAGTGTGACTGTGATATGTATGGGCAGCTCTGCTTTACAGAGGAGCAGCCTGCGGGGCAGAGAACCTAAGTGGACTTCGCCCAGCAACCTCCTCTGCCTGCATGGGAACAGGTAGAAAAGCCAATATTATCCCCTTCCGTTTCCTCAACCCATCCTTAGTTTTGAGTCTTTGTTTTCTTTGTAGGTCACACTATTTTGAAAGTGTTAACGCTATTACAGGGAGGCCTCCTTCTCGCTGAGGACAGCAGGGGAGAGTTCAGAGATTCCCTGGCAATGAAGTCCTGGCAAAAAGGAAGCGCTTTGCAGGATCTTTGCCTGACCCTGACTCATTCCACCCATGACAGCATCTGTCCTGGTTTGGACTAGCCAGAATTGCCTCTTGGGAGCATTTAAACAGGAGGATAAACTAGAGGAAGGCCTTAGGATTTTGGCTAAAAAAAAAAAAAGTCTGTGGATACCAGAGTGGGAAGAGAAGGGAGAATATCTAGAGATAAAGGTATAATGGAAAAGAAAAGGCTCTCTTATACACACAAGCTCTGCACTGCCAAAAAGGTGATTAAAATAGAAAAGCTCGTTTGTCTAAATATTTACAAATACCTTCATTATTGCATGATTTAGGAAGTACATGAAATTGTTCCAGCTTTCATCAAGGGTTTTAGCTTGGTAGAAGCATAGCTTAATATTAAGTCTTTTAAGAATGCACAGAATGAAAGATAAATCCATCAATTAGCTGCTTACTTTCTTACTTTTTGATACATTTTCTAGAGTTAGTGAACCAATATTTGAAACACTGCCAATAATTAAAGTCTATAGTTTATTTAGATTTCCTTGGTTTTTATACCCAATGTCCCTTTTCTGCTCCAGGATACCATACAGGGTATAACATTACTATTGGTCATTATGTCTGTTAGGCTCTTCTTGGCTGTAGTATTTTGTGAGACTTTTCTTATTTTTTATGACTTGACAGTTTTTTGTTGTTGTTTTGTGGCCCTGGGGATTGAATCCAGTGACATTCTACCTCTAAGATATACCCTAGACTGTTTATTTATTTATTTATTTATTTATTTATTTATTTATTTATTTATTTATTTATTTAGTAGATTGCTGAGAGTCTCACTACATTGCTGAGGCTGTCCTCAAATCTGCAATCCTCCTGTCTCAGTCTCCCAAATTCTGAGATTATGGGTGTGTGCCACCACACCCAGCTGATGACTTGACAATTTTAAGGAATACTTGTTAAGTATTTGGTAGAAAGCCCCAGCACTACAATTTGTCTGATTTTTTTTTCTAAGACTGAAGTTATAGGGAATTAGGAGGAAAACTATAGACATAATGCCATTGTTACATTATAGCAAAGGTAATATTATCAATCTGATTTGTGATTAGATGCTGGTCTTGATTACCTGGCCCCGGGAGTGTTTGTCAGCTTCTTCCACTATAAAGTTACTCTTTCCTTCCTTTTCACACTGTGTGTTTTGGAAGTAAGTTACTATATGCAGCCTGTGCCCAAGGAATGAGGAATTTCTCTCTCTTTCTTGAGTATCTACATACTTTATTTGGAATTCTACCCGAGAGATTTGTCTTTGCCCCGTTATTAGTTTATTTGATCAGTTATTTATATCAGTATTAACACAGGGTATTTATTTTATACTTTGGGTTATAATCCAATATTATTTATCTTGTTGCCAAATTGTTCCAGCTCTGGTTCTAGACTCAGCTGGCTATGTTCCCTTTTCTCTCTCGTTCTCTCTCTCCTTATAACCACTTTCTTACTTTGTAGCACCACAGAATGCTTCAACATTCTCCAAGCTTATCTGGGATATTTCTTATCATAGTCCTAGACTAGTCTTTTCTCCAAGGAAATTTGAATACTTTTACTGAGAATGGTATTAGAAATCAAGGTCAGGGTATTAGATGTGCTCATTGCTACTAAAATATTTCTTTTAGGCGTCTTATCTGACAAAGCAAAAATATGTGAATTTATTTTAATCTGTGTGTATGTACACATGTCTATAAATATTTTATATGTAATTATGTATGTTAAAAGGGTATGATTCCTGTACTTGGGAGGCTAAGACAGGAGAATTGCAGGTTCAAGGCTAACCCCTATTTCAAAATAAAAATCAAAACCAGCAATAGTGGTACACTCCTGTAATCCCAGTACTTGGGAGGCTGAGACAGGAAGACCACAAGTTTGAGGCTAGCCTCAGAAATTTGGTGAGACTCTCAGCAACTTAGTGAAACCCTGTTTCAAAACAAAATAATAGCCGGGCGTGGTGGCGCACGCTTGTAATCCCAGCATTCGGGAGGCTGAGACCGGAGGATCCGGGTAGCCTCAGCTACCTAGTGAGGCACTCCGCAACTTAGTGAGACCCGGTTTCAAAATAAAGAATAAAAAATAGGGTTGGGGGTATAGCTCGGAGGTAGAATGCCCCTGAGTTCAATCCCCAGTACCGCAAAAAATAAAAAAATAAAAAATAAAAAAAAAAAAAAAATAATAATAATAATAATAATAATAATAATAATAATAATAATAATAAATAGTGCTGAGGGTGTAGTTCAGAAGGCCAGCATCCCTAGGTTCATTCCTAGTACCACCTCCCAAAAAATTAAAATAAAAAGGGGCTGGGGATGTAGCTCAGAGACAGAATGCACCTGGGTTCAATCCCTAGTACCAAAAGAGGAAAGAGAGAGAGAGAGAGAGAAATACACTTAACCTTATAAAACTGCATCTAAAAAAGGTTAAGAGTTTGAACTAAAATAATTTTTAGGTTCCATTTCAGATCAGATACTATATGATGTTTTGGTTTATACCTTTATATTTCTATCAAAGGAGAAAGCAGTCCTCTAAGCTTCTGTTGATGTAAACTTGGTTCTGTTGAATACATATAGGACTCTATGCATTATCTCTTATTCATCAAAAATTATATCCTGTATTTCCTTCTCTTGTTTTTTCATGCCTAATTTAAACTTAGAATTCAAGACAAGAGACATATTTATTAACATACTAAATTACAACTGATGCTCAAAAATGAAATTACATAGATGGTCAGCCTCAAGGAAATCCTGTATATGCAAATTCACTCTATTACTCCCATTAAGAAATAATTCACTAAAATTTATATTTAAATACTGCACTCTTTTAATGCATTTTAAATTACATTAAATTAGCAAAAATGTATTTGACATGTTGGTTCTCAGCTAATTTATAATTACATCTATGCTAGTAAAAACCATCAACCACCAGTCTATTCCTTACCTCAAAGAGATCAACTTTTGTAGATTCTACATTTGCATGGGATCATGTGATACTTGTCTTTTGGTGCCTGGTTTATTTAACTTAACATAATCATCTCCATTTCCATCTAAGTTTTTGCAAATGATAGGACTTCATTATTTTTTATGGTGAATAGTATTCCAGTGTGCATATGTGCCACTTTTTTCTTTATTCATCCATCAGTAGATGAACACTTAACTGATTCCATATCTTGGTTGTTATATATTATGCTACAATAAACATGAGAGTGCAAATATCTTTGCAGAATTCTGATTTTATTTCCTTTGAATACATACTCACTAGTGGGATCTGGTAATATAATACAAAAAAATTATAAATCTAGTTTTCCATATCAGCTCCAAAGCTTTAGAGGGGAGAATGTGCTTCATTAAGAACTCAGTGTTCTAGGAGGCAATGTTCTGCATTAGGATACAAATCCTCTAGTTGTGCGATAATGCTCTTAGTCTGTACAGAAATTTTAAAAGATGTATGCAAATTATGACACACTTCTCACCAAATCTGAGCCAGTTTAGTGACTGACTTATAACCGAAAAATGTAGCAAAAGTAATGCTTGTAGGAGCCCAAAAGCTGGATCCAAAAGGACCATGTAGCATCTACCTGGTTTTCTTGGGACACTCACATTGGGGTAAGTTTATCACCATGTAAGAAAATACATGCAACTGCTTTGTGACCTCCAGGCTGGAGAAGCCAGGCATGAGTTCTCAGCTCACTTCTTCCAGCAGGTTCAGTAATTAAGTGATCCCACTTAATATAATGATGGCCATAATAAGAATGGGAGTTAATAGAATGCATAGATACAAAGAAAAAATGATCAGGTGCAATTTCAGGATCAAACTTCAGCAAATTTTTATTCTCATGATGTATGCCCTCCAGACTCATAAAAAACAGGAAACTACCTCCAGAGAAAATCTGTATGGTCTGCCTCCATGATTGATCATTGCCCCATCTATTCAATCCATGGGCATCAAGACAAGGACTCCATATGACTTCCCTCAAACTGTAGCTTCACAAGGATATCACTTGACTAAAATTCTTATTTTTTAAATTAGTCATGTTGGCTTTTGGATACTGTTGAAATTTATAAGCATTAGACTAATTCATCATTAATTATACTCCTAAATATGTCTCAAGAATTCTGTGTGAATTCAAAGGCAGTGAAGGCAAATGAGTTTAAATGAATGTAGTTTATAGCTTCCTAAGCCTAAGAGTAAAAGGGCAGTATTTCCAATCCTAGTTTTGTGGATGATATCACTTAATTTTCTTAGATAAAAGCTGTTGGCTACTTACCTCTGAACCAGCTATTTTCAAAGCTGTCTTCCCAGTCTTTGGAGCAAGGGGCTACCCCTCCCCTTCTACACTCTCCGCCCACCCACCCCTACTCCATAGATCAAGCCACTCATTCAAATGCTGCTTCTTTAATGTTTTCCTGAGAGTGTTGTTCAATGATAATTTGTTACTATGAAGCCCATAATGACTTTTAATTGTAGCATCTACTGTCACATGCTATCATTTAAATCTCAGTGGATGTCACTACCTCCTTCTTACTCAGAAAAAATACAGCATGTTTTCCCTCCAAACATCTGCATGAGCACATAGTTTATGTTTTCCTGAAACAGGTTAAGTGAGTTACAAAATACTACCTTCTGGAATTATCTAATATGAATTAGTCTGGTTGGGAGGAAAAACCCACCATATCTACAATCCTATCTGCAATCTGTATATAAAAGACACAATGCTACTTTAAAGGTGTGCCCCCCCCCTCAAAAATGTGTTCTTGTGTAATTAAGAATAAAAACCAAAAGATGTATCTTCATAACTCTTCAACTATTTTTACCAATTAAAATAAATAGTTAGGAAAATACCACTGCTTTTTTGAACTGTTTGTTCACCACTCTGTATCGTACAATAAATTCCAAAAAATATTCATATGTTCTCTATCAAGATTGAATACCAATTAAAACTATGTGAATAATAAACATATTTTAAGTTTTTAGGTAAATTGATAACATAGCCCTCCCAAAAGTTGAATTGCTAAGTTTTGAGATCAAGTATATATGCTTATGACTATCTCATCAAATTAATAGACTTTAGACACATTTAGTTGAATGTATAATTTTTTAATCAGTGAAGCAATAGTTGTTTTATTACTTTAATGTTATAAAGCCAATATGATTATCTTTTTTCTGAATTCCCAGATTTTAATAATTCACTGAGCCACTGAACTACTTGTACACCAAAACATCATGCTGTACTTCACAAATATGGACAATTATTACCTGTCAATACAACTTTTTACATAAAAATTAATTTTAAATTGAAGAGCATTGGTATATGCAGGCATACTTTTAGTCTGTACATAAAAAATTAGAAAAGAAAGTCAATTATAATACAATATTTTCAGCTGTCTCTAAGGATTATGGCTGATTAAGAGATGGTACTAATTACTTACCTGCATATAAACCCAATTAGAAAAAGTAAAAGATGCATCTAAATTCTCCTTCTCTGATGGGGGTAAGAGGTTGACTGTACAAGTAGGGTTGTCTGGGCAGAACTGGGAGAGGGTGCCTTTCACCTAGAGCTTCAGACAATCTAAAGCCTAGACATGCACAAGGTCAAGAGCCCAATGGGGAGACAAAGGCAAACAAACCCAAGGCAGTAGAGAGAGACTACACAGGTCCTCAAGAGCAGACTAAAGTTTAAGAATTGGAAGCCAATCCTTTGCAGTGAGTAAGCAAGAACAAGGATGTTGAGCATCAGATCAAAAAGAAGCAAAAACTAGACCTGAGCAATTGCATTAGGTGTACAATCATTGGTGACTTTTGTGTATCTATGTGTGGTTCTGTTGCATTGAACGAGTAAGGGGAAAGACACATGTGAGCCATCGTTGAGCAATATCTTAGAGATTTTATGCCTGAACCCCCTGGAAGCAATCATTCTCAGCCTACCAATAAAATGGAAGCTAGTGGAAAGAAAAATCGACTGCCATGTTGAATCAGAATGATTATCCAGAAGTAATGGAAATGGAAAGCATCAAAGCACAAGACTGAGTTCACAAATCTGGTAAAGAAGACAGATCAATATTGAATGAAGAAACATTCAGTCTCTAACCCTGCGGGATTTCCATGTCAATCACCCATTCTGCCTCCATATGGAAAATGGAATATGGAATGGTTGGTGTTGGCTTAAAGTAATGAGCGACTAGGCAGATGGGTGTGTACAGGACTGCCAGACGTGTTTCTTGACAGAATTGTACTTTATAAGAAGAAAGTACATGAGTGGTAGAGATAAAGCTGTAAATTATTTAAATTTAGTGATAATGTCACTAAGGTCACCAAACCACAAAACGAGAATTCACTGAAACATGTAAATTGATTTTTAATGTTTCCTAACACCCTATTTTCTGAGTTCATGATCAAAGATTAAAATGAAGAAGGCTAATATCTATTTTCTAAATAAGAATATTAGGAGTGGATGAAAACATTTTATTTTAAAGATAAGGCCATTGTTTCTATCTGGTGCAGATAAAAACTAAAGCTGTCAACTTGGAAATCTTCCATCAAGTCCTGAAACATCCGTAACTCTTGGATAAATAGGTGACTAGCACATAAAAAATTAAAGACCATTCATCAGTAACAGAGTAATTTTACATTCTTAAACAATCAAGAGTATTTGAGTATTGTCAACTATTTGATAATCCATTCAACAAATATTTACAGAACATCTCAACACTGTTCTATTGATATTAAGTTCAGTTTCTATCCTCAAGAAGATAGAAACTCAAGAAAGAAACAGAGAAAAATAAAGAAATAAGTGTTGACTCATGATTATGTTTATTTTAGAAAATAAAAGGACAAGACCCTGGGTGAAAATATTCACTTGAAAAGGGATGATCATGAGAAAGTAGAAAAGAAAGTGGAGAAGGGAGAAGAGGTTGAAGAAGATTTATTAAGTCATCCCAAAGTCCTAGGAACTACACTATGCTCTTTACATACATTGGCCATTAAAAAAAAACTCCTATTAATTATAGCATTAATGATCTAATATTTATTGAATGCTTTTATTTGAATGCCAGGCAAATATATATGAATACTGATGCACCTAATCCTTGCATGAAATCGGTATTAGGTTTTTTTCCCATTTTACAGACAAGGAAACTGAGGCAAAGACATGTTCAGGAATGTGCCCAAGATCACACAGATAATCATAGTGCTAGGAGTAAAACCAGGACAGTCTACTTATGAAGCTTATCATCTTACTTACTCCTTTACAAAGGAGGAAATGGACTCTGAATCAGGGTTGCCCTTGTATTTCATGCATTTTCTCCTGTTTCACCAGAGACTTTTGTTTGGGTTTCCCTTTATCCTAAGCTATCCAAATCTATTGCCAAAGAGGAATTAACCTGCTTGCTTGCTTTATTTATTTATTTATTTGCTTATTTATTTTTACTTTTCTCTTAGTAGAACTAAGAAATTCTAACATTTTCTAAAGAAAGTAAGTAAAGGAGCCGGGTGTGGAGGCGCACACTTGTAATCCCAGCATTCGGGAGGCTGAGACTGGAGGATCCGGGTTCGCGGCCAGCCTCAGCTACCTAGTGAGGCACTCTGCAACTTAGTGAGACCCGGTTTCAAAATAAAGAATAAAAAATAGGGCTGGGGGTATAGCTTGGAGGTAGAATGCCCCTGAGTTCAATCCCCAGTACCGCAAAAAAAAAAAAAAAAAAGAAAGTAAGCAAAGGCAAAATACACAAAAATAAAACCTCAACAGTATAGCAAGATACAAACAAGCAAACAAAATAAAATACAATGTATATTAAATGACCATGTGTTCGTTCAACTTCAAAAATTTCTAAGCCAATTTTGAACCTAAAATGTAGTCTCTTCTATAATCTACTTCTCTTTTACCCAAACTCCTGCTCACTTTCTAAGATTCAGGTGTTATCTTTCTGCCATCAACACATAACACACACACACACACATCTCCCCCTCATGCTACGGGTTGAATATTCCCTCTAAAACTCATGTTGAAGTTTATTGCCTTTGTAACAGTATTAAGATGTGAGACCTTTAAGAGGTGGTTAAGTCCTGAGGGCTCTGCCTTCACAAATAGTTTAATGTTATTAATCTGTTTCTGGTTAATGGAGTAGGTTAGTTATCACAAGAGAGGGTTCCCAATCAAAAGGATGGTGCAACTTGATTTATTCTCTGTTTCATGTGCTTGCTTCCACTTTATGCTAGGAAATGACACTGGAAAGATGCTGGTGCCATATTCTTGAACTTCTAACCCTCTGGAACCAAGTAAGTTTCCATTGCTTATAATTCATCCAGGCTATAATACTGTCAGGACAGCAGAAATGTACTGAGGTCCCTCACCATTGTACAGTGTGGCCCAGGGGTCCTGACTTTGGGTTTCCATGACATACTACCTCTCTCTGAATTCAAGTACATGTCATACCTCCATGTTGACTTGAATTTCTGCCCCATTTGAATATAGCTCTCTTAAGGCATGCATCTTGTAGTATTTGTTTTCCTATACCTGTTGGCTGCTACTCAGTGCCAGACACTTAGTATTTATTGAATTCAATAAGTAAATGTCGCATTTAAGTAAATGTTGCAACCCTCTCCACCACGGGGAGGGTTTCTGTAGGGGAGGGTACACTAACACAAGAACAAGTTACTCTTCCACTTTCTCTTTCTCTTTTCCTCCAACCCATTCATGAGGATGGAACTCAGGCCAGTCTCCTTGGGGGAAGAAGGAAAACAAAGTTGCCTCCCTGCACCCTCTGATGTCCATTTGATGGTGATCTTTCGTAACATCCTCCAGGGAAGAGCATCTCTTGCTTTGGTTTTGGTCAATGACTTCAGTGAGGGCTTCAGATAGACAACTCTACTTGAAGTAAAAAGGGCCAAGGAGGCAGAAATGGAGGCAAGACAGAAAAACCTTATAGATACTGAGTACACTAGATGGGCTGAGAACTTTATATACGATACCTCCCTTCATACTCACAGCCACCTTACTAATTATTGTTTATGCATTATTATTTTATTGAGGCCCTAAAGATCTGCCTCTAAGAGCTCTATATATTTTGTTTGGCTCTTTTCCTAACAAATATCTCTGCTCTTGTAAGGTAGTAGATAATTAATAGAATGAAGAAGGATGCTACTAAAACTCATAATAATAGCAATGAAGGATGAAACTCAACAATAATCAATGCAAAGAAATTACAAAACTCAGGCAAAAAAATTAATTAATTAATTTACCTCAAAAATACTCTAACACCCATTCAGTGTCAAGGCAAACATCCTCAAATTAATTGAAGTTCATGAGATCATCATTGCACTATAAAAAGCTTAAGAATTAGTGCTAATAATTCCAAGTCATAGCTAAAATTCATTTATGTTCACCATAGTCTATTTTAGAAAGTAGTATGTTTTGTAACTTATGATTATTAAATTAATATGGAAATTTATGCATAATTAAGCAAGCCCTCAACAAGCTGAAACTTCCAACATAAAACAATTCACTTATGAAAAAGAGTTCAGATTTCAAGATTTCCTTGCATCAGGTGGTTTCTTAGATATGAGAGGCCTTTTCTGGGAAAAAGCTAGAGAATTGTGAGGGCTAATGTTTAGAATGCGATTTCTCCCAGGTATGTCTATGAAACTACAATGAGACTCTATTAAATAATAACCTGGTAAAATGCAGTGTTAAATTATTAATACTGGGCATAAGTTTACATTTACATTACATATATAAAATTACGGAACTTATTAAATCCGAATCTCAAGGGATTAAACAAATGGAGATAAGAGTTGATGTTCAGTCATTTCTCATGCATTTCTGTCCTTGGAGAACATCCTCAAGTTTCCGTATAGCTTAAAGACAGAAAAAAGGTTACGTGAAAAAAAAATAGAGTGAAAGAATAAAATCTTAAACAAAGGATACAGACTGGATTTTTTAATATGAAATGGCCTTTCAAGTTGCAAGACAAGAACAAAGACTTTGTCATTCTGTTCCAGATGACATGTTGACAGATAGCAGGCTTTTGATAACCTAGTGAAGAATGAAGTTTGTACATGCCTGTAATAAGGACACTAACGAATTTGACAGTAGACAGCAGCTTGTAGACTGCTGTGCTGATACCAGTCCCTGTCCAAAGACAACAGTAATGATAATGATGAAAATTAAGCAGTAAGGATGAAATCAATCAGGTTAGAAAGAATACTGAAAAATAGAATAGAGATGGGGAGCTTCTGTGGCTCTGAGGTTTTAGAATGAGTAATATGTCACATGTAGGGTTGTTAGCAACATTTAGATTGTATAAGCCAACTGCCTTTTCTTTATTCCTCATTCAGTATTCTCTCACCCAGCCCACATGAATCTGAAAATCTCCAATCCTGAATTTAGTAATGATCTATGTTTTGGAAAACAGCAGAGAATGCTTTAGAAATGTATCAATATAGATACTTAAAATGCTGGCATGGGGTAAAAAAAAAATTAAGTTTAGAGCTAGGTGCAATGCTGTGTGTCTGTGATTCACTCAGTTCTTGGGAAGCTGAGACAGAAGGATTACAGGTTCATGGAAAGTGTACAGTAATTTAGTGAGACCCTGTTCAAAATAAAAAATAAATGGAAAGGGCTAGGGGAACAGCTCAGTGGTAGAACCACTTGGCTTCAATCCCCAGTACCACAAAAAATATTGTTCAGTAAATGATTTGTGACTAAATATATGGATTACATATGTATTTACTGTGCTTATAACATGCCAGGCACTTTTCTAAATCTAGAATTAAACAATGTAGACAATATTGATGTTTTCTTAAAGTTCATATTCAGATGATAGAGATAAAAATTAGTCAACTATACATAAATGGACAAATGAATATACACGCATACGAATATCCTTATGAGGAAATAAGCAAGGTGGCAAGGTGGAGTAACTGAGGGAGTTGATGGTAGATCAGTGATGAGCTAACATCTGTGTTGAAAATAACAAGATGAAGGGCAAGAATGATCAAGTCAACTAAGAGGTAGGGGTGGTGTAGGGAGTGGGGATCAATGAATGTCCTAGACAGAGGGAAGAGAAGATGCAAATGCCAAGAGACTGGAAGGATCACAAGCAAAAAGAAGCCAAAGTGGCTAAAGCAGAGTGATCAAGAGGAAACCCATCATGGCAGAGGTCAATGAGGAAGACAGGAGCCCATTCATGCAGAACTTTGTAAACTGTATTTTTATTGCAAGATTGATTGGAACCCTGGAGTTGGAGGGAACGAGCATATTTATGCTTTTAAAAAATCATCTTTCTTCTACATGGAGAATGTATTATAGGAAAAGAGTTAAAGTAAGGAGTCTTGCTAGATGACTATTTTAGTAGTCTGATAAAAGCTCATGGCAATTTGACTAGAAATGGAAAATGGATTTGATACATAATTTGGAGGTAAGAAAAACAGGACATGCTTATGGAATGATGTTGGGGTGAAGCAAGTAGAAGAATCAAGGATGTCTCTTAGGTCTCCACCTTGAGCTACTGAGACAGAAGATGTATGGAAGAAGAAAAACTGGTATGGGGTAGTACAGTCTGAAGCACCACACCATAATAGATACAGAGGACTGGGAGAATGTGCTCTGTACCATAATCCTTAGGATCCTTAATGGAGCCACATGATCAAGCAAAATAGGATGATGTAAGAGAAAGAATATGTGATCAGGGCTAGAAACTCGAAGTTTAAGTGTTTATTTTGCCACTAACCACCACGTATATTAGAATCACACAACAATGAATTTGGGAAGGACAGTATGGGCCACCTAGTTTTGCTTCCTACAAATTACAAGACCTGCTCATATATCCAGTGGTTAGATGCTAACTACTCCAGAAGGCAGCCACTCCATTTTAGGAGAGCTGCAATTATTAAAAGTCCTTCTTAATATTGAATCAGTATTCACTACTGCTACAAACACTAAGCTTCACCTCTCAGCTACATAATAACTCACCTTTGTATTCCTATTACTGCCTCTAATAGCTTAAAGTTTGAATCCTGATTTTAACCATGCCCATACTACTCAATGTCTACACTAAAAAATGAAATAAAATTGTGGATTCGGAATATTTGACTTTGGTAGTTGCCTTAAATATTTTGATATTTTATAATTATAAGTCCTCCATGCCTTTTTTTTTACTCTGTTGGGCAATTTTACAGATTGGAGGATTCTAGGTAAAAATATAATTATAATCATTTTCTAGTCTCTTGATTTACAGTTAGGGAAGTTAAAATATATACTTGAGCAAATGAACTAGGTAAAATAATTTAATTTCCATTTGTCCATTGATCTTCAATCTTTCAAAATTTTTTTTATCATTTTTCATCTCCTTTCTTAATTCCATGCTACTGTTATTTAGTAGAGGTTTGGGAGATAGGAAGATTAAACCCAATTGTCCAAAGCCATGTTAAACCATAAACCAACAACGCAAATTTGCATGCTTTTTCTCCAAATTTATTTATTTAAAATTTTAGTTATTTTTCATTACTAAATTTGATGATTTCCCATGTGAATTCTACTAGAATTACATGTTTTAAAACTTAACAATAGAGAAGGCTAAGGCAGTATAGAAGCAGAAGGCCTCTGGGTTGGTCCTGGTTGGTTTATTCATGATTACTCAGTCTTTCAAATAATTATGCAGTGATACAAAATAACTATTAATTGAAAAGAAGTATTGGTAAAGCACTAACATGTTGTCAGTTGAGGATTTCTGATGGCTCATGGCTAAGTGTATTCAGAGCCCTGAGCTTCAGCATGTCGCTACTGGCAAAATCTCCAATCACTGTGCATAACTGGTTTTCCATAAGAACCACATGCACTACCAATTACTGTAATATATTCACTATCTTAGAAGTAATTGCATAATGGTAGATTCAACTTTATCTCAAGGATAAGTTCTCCTTGAAATACAGTTTCTTAGGAAAATAGAATAAGACAGAGGGATAAGAAGGTATAATAAGGATTTGGGGGTCCCAGGTCATTGGCTTAGAATCAAGTCTGATGTGCATTAAGCAAATGTTACATACTCTAAATATTAAATGATGTTTTATATCAGGGTAGGGAGACTTCAGGTGGCCAGTCTACTTACATTTCACACTGCCACTGCTCTTTTTTTTTTTTTTTTTTTTTTTTTTTTTTTTTTTTTTTTTTTTTTTTTTTTTTTTTTTTTTTTTTTTTTTTTTTTTTTTTTTTTGCAGTACTGGGGGTTGAACTCAGGGGCTTTCTACCTCCGAGCTATACCCCCAGCCCTATTTTTTATTCTTTATTTTGAAACCGAGTCTCACTAAGTTGCGGAGTGCCTCACTAGGTAGCTGAGGCTGGCCGCGAACCCGGATCCTCCGGTCTCAGCCTCCCGAATGCTGGGATTACAAGCATGCGCCACCATGCCCGGATCACACTGCTTTTTTTGATGACATAAATATTACCAACTAGATTGTGAGTCACTTTACAAAACATTCCATGTGGAAGGTGAAAAAAGGTGTGAAATTGGGATGGTTATCACTGAACACAGACAATTCTTCAAGTAATTTTGCAAAAGGGAAATCTTGAAAAGATTTCAGTCCCTCCAGGATCAGCAAGTACATCATGTGAGTTGCTCCTCCCCCCCCCCCCTTCCTCACTTCTGCCAATTTCGATCCTGGATGAACTTTGCATAGAACTATGGCTGTGTGCTGTTATTTCCAAGATCAAAGATTCTTGAAGGGTCAGATCCCACCTGCTTTCTTTGCTTATTTTCTCCCCACCTATAAATTTCTACTTCCAGCTCAAACTAAGTTGGGCAGTTTAACAAGGAGCAAATCTCATTTTAATCTTATTAGCTGTACAATACTTTTCAGTACTTGAAGTCCTGCTCTATTTCTTAAAGCTGTGACCCTTAAGTCTCTATTCTTTTTGTGTATGTTTGTGTGGTACTGAGGATAGAACCCAGGGGCCTTCTACCTCTGGGCTACACCCCTAGACCTATTTTATATTTTATTTGTAAACATGGTCTCACTAAATTTCTGAGAGCTTCACTAAGTTGCTAAGGCTGGCATCAAACCTGCAATCCTCCTGTTTCAGCCTCCCAAGTACTGGGATTACAAGTGTTCTGACTAATCTTTGCTCCTAGGACTACTCTTTCTCCAGTGTATTCTATTTGTACATAAACCATACATGGAAAATACAAATTTGGACATGATTATTTGCAGGTGCTTCTAGGAAGGGAAGGATGGAGTCTATTTCCTCACCCCTTGAATCTGTTCTGACCTTTTGATTTGCTTGGCCAATAGAATGCAGCAGAAGTGTTATCTGGTGAGCTTTCATCCTAGGACTCAAAATAGTTTGTGTGTTTTTCTTTTTTTTTTTTTTTTTTGCTATTTAACTTTGCCACAGAAAGCAAGCTTAAGCTAGTGTGCTGGAGGAGAAAGGGTCACATCTATCTCAGTTGCTCCAGCCGAAGCTATCATAAATCCTTGTGACAACCTACCAGATGACCATAAACACATGAGCAAGGTGAGATGAAATCAACTTAATTCAGTCCAGACCAGGAGAACCACTTAGCCACACCTATTCCAATTTTGTACAACTGTGAGCTAGATAAATACTGCTGAGGGCCTCAAAACAATGACACCCCAATAACAAGCACTCCTTGAATGCAGGCATTGATTACTTGTATGAATCTTCAATAAAAGGAACCAGGGCTTAACCTGGCATGGTAGTGCATGCCTGTAATATCAGTACTTGAGAGGCTGAGACAGGAGAATTGCAGGTTCTTGGCCAGCCTCAGCAACTTAGCAAGACCCTCAGCCAGCCTCAGCAACTTATTAAGACTGTTTCAAAATAGGGCTGGGGTTGTATCTCAGAAGTACAATGGCCCTGGGTTCAATCCCCAATAGCATGCACATAAACACACACACACACACACACACACACACACACACACACACACACAGGAACCAGGGCTTCTAGAAGGAATGGCTAGACTAGGATTACAGCAGGGAATACCCAAGGTGATCCTTGAGTCTAACAAACTAAAGCAGTTTTTAAGAAAAATAAACTCTAATTATGGAGGTACATTAAATGGACACAGGAGCCAAGAGAGCTCCTAAGAGCCAAATCTGGAATAGCATAATATTGAATTCAACCCAATATGCAAAATAAATACCCATGAGTGTATACTATTATAAATGACTGAACAAATAAACAAATAGGAAAGAATAGACATATCTTCCATGCAGAAGAATTCCAAGTAAATTATGTAACTACCTTACCCCATATGTGACCCTGTGGAGGCCACAACAATGCCCATGCCACATCCGGGGTCCCTTCTGCTGATGCTGCCTAAGCTACAAGTCCTGTTGCCATCTCCTCAAAAACGTGTCATAAATTGATCCACTTCTCTCCATCTTGATAACCACGAGTCAGTGCAGGCCACGGTTAACCATTACCAGGCCAGGTGCATAGCCTCATGGTGAGCCTACTTACCCCCATCCTGGCACTACCAACAACCATGGCTCCCAGCAGCCAGAGACCTCTGGACACCATGTAAAATAAATAAATTAGCCAACAAATCTGAGCTTTTGAACTTAGAAAAAGCCTGGACTTCATGATGTGAGCTCTGTCTACTTTTCTTTCTATACCCTACCTAATTCTCCCAATTGTATTTGTTCCAGTCCGTAGTCCTCCGTTATTTTCAACATACCAAACTCCTTCCCTTTGAACAGATGCCCTTTCTGACTGTAAGCTTTCTTCCCTCGCCCTTGGCATGGTTGCTTCTTCCTGTCATTCACCTTAAAGGCCCTCCTGGGGCACCTAATACAAAGTAACAGCCCAGTCCCCATTGTGGAACATCACTTTGCTTTCGTGTTCCTATGACTGTCTCAGGATTGTGGTGTCATCAGTTGAGCAGCTGCTTCTCCGAGGCCACTCAGGAACCAGCCTGACAGCTGCTGGTTCCGAAGTCACCAACAGGTGACTTCAGAAGTCCTTTTAATACTTCAAATTAGCAGGCAGTTTTCTTACACCTTGAGTTCCACTATTCTCTAGGGCTGCAGAGTTCTCTATATCTATCCACAGTTGGAGAAACATTAGCAGCAGTCAAGCCAGGCAATCTGCGTGGATTCTGGGTGTTCAGGACTCAGCCACCTGCATAAGAAAGAAGCAAATAGCTAACATGGTGACACATACCTGCAATGCCAGTAGTTGGGAGATGGAGACAGGAGGATTAAAGATCCAAGGTCAGCCTCAGCAACTTAGTGAGACTCTGTTTCAAAATTTCAAAAATAAATAAAACTGACTAGGGGCATAACTTGGAGGTAGAATGCCCCTGGGTTTAATCCTCAGTACCAAATAATAGGAAAGAGAGGCTAGCTACAGAAGCTGAGACAGGAAAATTAAAGGTTAGTGGTCAACATGCAGGAACTTAGTGGGATCCTATTTCAAATGTAAAAATAAAATAGATCTGAGGACATAGCTCAGAGGTCAATATATATATATATATATATATATATATATATATATATATGGAGAGAGAGAGAGAGAGAGAGAGAGAGAGAGAGAGAGAGAGAGAGAGAGAGAGAGAGGAGAGAGAAGGCAAGCGGGAGGAAGGAAGGGAGAGAAAAGGAGCAAGCAATGCTTAAAAAAAAAAAAACTTACACAGGTTGAGTAAACTGAGCAGGAACAGCTAGGTTGTTTCTCTGCCCACCTTACAGAAGAAGTTACAATTAGTAGAAACATAAATCAGGAGATACACATATGTAGACTTAGTCTGTGCTAGCAAGGTCAGGGAGGTTGTTTGTTTGTTTTCAGTCTCAGTATGAAGAAGTTTGAGAGCTAACACTATTTGAAGCTTTTAATTTTAAAGGGTCTCTTTCAGAAAGAACATGATGAACCCCTGCCCACTTCTTAAAAAAAACCTAACCCAGAAATCACATATCACTCCCATGCACATTCTAATAGGGGAAACAAGCCTGTGGATGGAAAGGAGGCTGGAAAATGTAGTCCTTGGCTGGGCAGCTGGCCTTGGCAGACAACTGCACTTTCAGAAAGAGGAGCATGGAATTTGATGCACTAGCCTTCCCTACTATCATTAACCTCCCCTGTGCAGGGCTGGAATCGTCACAAAATAATCTACTTTGAACACAATGCCATCCTACCTTTTGTTAGATTTGCACGAAAGAGATTTTGCTTTGGAACATGTGATATACATGTAACTTGCTCACTCAAAACCCTTTAATGAATTCAGTTGCTCAGAGAATATAGTGCAAACCCTTTCCACAGTCTACAGCATCCCATAGGCTCTTCCTCTGCTCAGCTCTCCAGCCTCAGTTCCTACCATTCTCCCCGCTCTCGCTCTCTCTGCTTTGACCACACTGAACCCCTTATTTATTTATTTATTTATTTATTTATTTATTTATTTATTTATTTTGGTACAGGGATTGGAAACCAGGGGCATTCTATCTCTGAGCTACATCCAGAGCCCTTTTCACTTTTTGATTTTGAGATAAGGTCTCACTAAGTTGCTGAGGCTGGCCTGGAACCTGTGATCCTCTCATCTCAGCCTCCCAAGTACTGGGATCACAGGCGTGCACAACCATGCCGGATCCTGAACCTCTTCTAATTTCCTAAATGCTCAGTCCCACTACCAGAGCTTTCCAGGTATTATTACAGAATGCTCTCCCCCCAGCTCTCCACTTGGCTGATTCTCTCCCCTGTTCATCTCTGGCCCACAATGCACCTGTTCAGAAGGGCCTTCACTGGACAGCTTCCTGTGGGGCCACCCAGAGTTCCCTCCACTCCACCCCACTCATCATTGCTTCACAGCAGGTGTGTCCATCTTTAGTAACATTGTCCAGTAGTTTTCCTGTTCACTATCTTCCTTCCCACTCGAATGTAGTTTTTGAAGACAGGAATCCCATCATGACAGTTATTCACCATCAAAACCCTAATTGCTTTGCACAGAGCCCAGCACACAGCACTCAATAAATACTTAAGGAATGAATGAATGGAGTTGGTTGAATCCAAACATGAACCCACTGGCAGGAGCTCACTAGTGCCACCTATGTGAAGGAAGAGGAAATGAGGGCACAGCCGCCACACACTGGCAGGGACCCTGGATTTCAGATAACTAAAGAAAGCACATTGACCAACTATGACTTTCTAAAAGAAATTTCCACCGACTTTCCCACGGTGCACAGGCTACAAAGGAAACATGTTGGGGATGGTGGGGCTGTGATGGGGTGGGGGCAGGGAGGGCTGAGTGATCACCTGTCACTGCAGTCACAGCCAAGGACTTCCTCTGACAACTATATTCATTCTTTGGACAGGCTTGAATTAGCCTTCTGTGTAAAAAAGAAAATCAAATGTATGCTCTTTTTTTTCTGGAGACAGGGAGAAAGATGTAAATGAAAGGGTCTGGCAGTGGGGGAGAGGAAGGAAGGGAGATTGATAAACAGGAACACACACGCAAAAAAGTTGGCAGCCAAAAAAGGTGCTGTATATTAGCTACTATGATGTTAAATGGCCCAGCAGAGATCAGCATAACATCTGCCCTGCTAATTTCTTGCATGTCTACATATTCATGCTCAGCTTTTGGAATTCTCTGGAGGCACTTGAGTATATAGGAAGATGAGTTCCAATGAGCTGCAGCCTCCTGCTTTGCTGAAGGGATGGGAGAAAAACAAACACGCTAACTTCCCTGATTCAACTTCAGCTTCGAGCATTTTTGAGCCTTTACTAACCAAGGCATATTTTAGGTGCACATGAAAAAAAAAGAAAGAAAGAAAGATAAAGCAAATACAAAGTTTGATGAGTGCTCACAGACTGTATTAGGGTCACAGGATAGAGACAATGACAAGGGCCCTAGACTTAGAAAGACTTGGGTTCATCCAGGCATGGTGGTGCATGCCTGTAATCCCAGTATTTGGGAGGCTGAGACAGGAGGATTGCAGATTCCAGGCAAACCTCAGCAACTTAGTGAGATACAGTTTCAAAGGAAAATTGGGCTGGAGGTTTAGCTCATGGGTGGAGCACCCCTGGATTCAATCCCCAGTGCAGGAAGAAGGAAAGAAAAACAGACAGGCTGCTTGGGTTCAAAATTTGGCTCTGCCTCATGTGAGCAAGGATAAGCTATATGAAAAGTCACTTACCTTTGCTGAACTTTCATGTCTTCATCTGTAAAATAAGCAGGTGCCTGTTACTGTGGGTGTGAACGAATGTCTATGTAATACTGGACATGGAATATATAATAGGTAAGTGTTTGCTGTTCAGAATAATTCAAGTACCCATCAAGCTCTTTTTCTTCAAATCAAGTTCTCTAGGGGATGCGCCTGAATCGTCTGGAGCACTGCACACCAGCCCTGCCCTAGGCACAGATCAAGGAATATAAAGTAGTCCACTGAGCCAGGTCTGCATCTTCAAGCTTGTGTCATGCTGTTCCTTCTGTCTGATCTATTCTATGCCTGGCCTTCCCTCAAGTGTCGCTTTTTCCTCTATGGAAATCCTCCATATCTTCCAAGGTCTAGTTCAAAAGTCAATACTCCAGTCAAGATTTACCAGCTACTCCTGGTCAGATGTGGTCTTTTCCTCTGCACTAATTTCTCCCCTTATTCGTGCATTCTATAAGCAATTATTGAACACCTGCTAGATTTGGAAGAATTTGATAGATGCCTAAGAAATAAACATGAGTAAGACACAGTCCCTGTTGTCATATTCCAATGAGGAATACTGGGTATGGCACAGATGATTGCATTCAAGCATGACACAAGCAACACAGGTGTGCATGTGACACTTGACAGCCCATGGAGTCTCTTCTCTAACAGCAGTTACTTATACCTCTGGTCGCAGTCACTTTGATCTTCTCTGCACTAAACACCTTACTGTGAACTTCTTGAAGACAGATGTTATTTCCTTTGTCTTGTAATCCTTAAAGTCTTGAGTGGAATGTTGCAAAGAGTAGGTGTTCAATAAATGTGTTCTGAATATGTCGTCAATACGTAGATAAGCAAAGACTACATATTAATATAGTATGGGCAGCAGTGGGCACTTGTATATGTCTTGTCTAGAGAAATTCATATGCTATAAAAGGCAGGATCAATGGTAAGGTGGTTATGAGAGCAAGGGTATCAAAGGCACATGGCCTGATTTCAAATCCCCATACCACTCTTGAATAACTGTTTCTTTAGACAATCTTTTCTTCCCTCTACTTCTTATTCTGTTCAGTGAAAATAGTACTAGTATCTACCATATAAGGTTACTGTAAGGATTAAATTAATTAATATATTCACTAAAAGTATTTAGAAACGTGCTTTATGGCAGTTTTTCTAATGAACATTAACTATTATCTCCTTTTCCAAAACTGACTTAAATCTTCACTCCTAGAACATGGACTACCACAGGCAGAATTTAAATTCCACAGATGAAGCACCTACAGTTTCCATCTCTTGTACTTCTTGCCAGGTCTAATTGCAGCGTCTACCGCGGATCCATAAAATGACTAGTTTATAACTTTTACAAATAGTATGATGGTATCTTGGGAAAGTCTGGTATGAAATCATCACCTCTGTTCATTGACTGATATAAATGTGAAAATCAAGCCTGGCATGATGGCTCACATCTGTAATCTCAGTACTTGGAAGACTGAGACATGAGGATCACAGGTTTAAGGCCAGCTTCAGCAACTTAGCAAGATTCTCAGCAACTTAGTAAAATCCTGTTTCAAAATAAAATGTAAAATATAGCTGGGGGTGTAGCTCAGAGGTAGAATCCCCTTGGGTTCAATCCCCAAAACCACAAATAATATTAGTGATGATAATAATAATAATAATAAATCAAAATATCCATTCATTATGTTCCTATTATAGGTCATATACTTTACATATACTATATCCAATCTTTAGAACAATATTCAAGGTAGATATTAGTATATCCATGAGGCTCTGGAAGATCAAATTACTCATCCAGAGGCTCCACTACAGCCAAGTAGTTTGAACCCCCTTTCTCTATCTTAACCCAGGCTTTTCACTCCATATTATGTTTCTAACTGGCTTTAGTTTGTTCTTGGATTCCTTATCTGTGATTTGCTTTTTCAGTACCATTGAGGAACATGAAATTTCTAGGAAGGAGTAGAATTTAAACATGACAATTGAAAGTGCTTTGCTTTCCAATGTCAACAATTTAATGTGATTCACAATGGAGACGGGATTTGAAGCAGTCATTTGATCCTACTCACATCTTCCAGATAATTCTATTGCAAGATTGACTGACATATGGCTGCTGATCTGATTTTCTAAGATTGGTAGGCACGCACATTCCAGGGCTTCTGTTTGCCAGTTTCAATATTTAATTACCATTAAACATAGTTTCTCCTTTTTTATATATTCAAACTCTCTTTGCATGCTAAATCCATTAGCTTTAATTCTGTCCACTACAGATTTAGAGAACAGCTGGCCATTGCCATCTTTCTAATTGCATTTCCTATGGTCGATGGCAGCACTATCCAAGAGAAATATAATGTCAGATGCATATATAATTTTAAATTAACTAGTAGTCAGATTTTTTAAGAGTAAATGAAGGAGGTGAAATTAATTTTAATGATGTATTACCATAACCAATCACCACAAACTTCACATTTATTCTCTTGGAGTTCTGGAAGTCAGAAGTCTAAAATCAGTACCAGTGGGCCAAAATCAGTGTGGACAGGGGTATGTCCCCTCTAGAGACTCTAGAGAGAATTGTCTCCTGCTTCTCCAAGCTGCTGGTGGCTGTTGGATTTGTTGGCTTGTGGCCACATCCCTCCAATTTCTGCCCCCATCTTCCCACTGCCTTCTCCTTTGTATGCATTTCCTACATCCTCCACTTTCCTCTTAAAGGATACATTAAGCTATTATCAGCTATCATTAGGCCCAGTCAGGTAATCCAGAATAATCTCCCCATCTCAAGACCCTTGGCTCTCATCACATCTTAAAAGTTTCTTTTTCCAAGTAAGGTAACTGTTATAGGTTCCAAAGATTAGGACCTTATATCTTTGGGGGCCACTATTCAGACTACTAAAATGTAGTATGTGACCGGGTGTAGGGGAGCACATCTGTAATCCCAGTACTTGGGAGGCTGAGACAGGAATATTGTAGGTTCTTGGTCAGCCTTAGCAACTTAGTGAGACTCTCTATAATTTAGTGAGACCTTGTTTCAAAAATAAAAATTAAAAAATAGGGCTGGGAGTATAGCCCAGAGGTAGAAAACTTCAGAATTTAATCTTCAGTACTATGGGGAAGAAAAGCAGTATGTCTTATTTGATCCATTATATCCAAAATGCTGTTATTTTAATATGTAATTAATAATTCAATCTAAATTTGATGAGTTTTTATTTTTATTTATTTTTTTGCGGTACTGGGGATTGGACTCAGGGGCATTCTACCTCTGAGCTATACCTCCAGCCCTATTTTTTATTCTTTATTTTGAAACAGGGTCTCACTAAGTTGCAGAGGGCCTCACTAGGTAGCTGAGGCTGGCCATGAACCCGCATCCTCCAGTCTCAGCCTCCCAAATGCTGGGATTACAAGCGTGCGCCACCATGCCTGGCTTGGTAAGTTTTTAAATACTTACAACACATCTCAATTTGAATTAGCCACATTGAAATGATAGCCACATGTGGCTACTCTATTGAACAGTGCAGAAATGCTTTTGTTTTCTCATCAATTTTTTTCTTTGCTCAAAAGCAAAGCATTTTGTTTATCAGTTTCCTCAATAAAGATGTCCCTATTTTTTTCTTTTTATCATCACGTGTATAGTTCTTATCTTCCTACCTCCTAGAATTACCATAAGCATTAACCTATGGAAGCTTTTTGAAAAATGCAAATTATTGTATGGGCCCTTCAAAGACCACCCAAATATATTCCTAAAATACTGTAACAAAATAGCAGAAATGAAGGAGTGGGGCCTTGCTGGAGACTAGAGTTGGGAACTTGGGCAGTATAACTGGTCATGGATAAAGAAATTTAAGGAGGCAAATGCCTGTAATCTCAGTACTAAGGAGACTGAGATAGGAGGATCACAGTTTCAATGCCAGTCTCAGCAACTTAGCAACTTAGCAAGATGCTCAGCAACTTAGTGAGACACTATTTCAAAATAAAAAACTAAAAGGGCTAGGGTGTAACTCAGAGATAGAATGCCCTTGAGTTCAATCCCTGGAAATAAATAAATAAATAAATAAATAAATAAATAAGTAGATAAATAGGATCAATGTTTAGGGAAACATTTAAATGGATGTTTTCATTTCAACATGGAAAAAATCATTTATTTATTCACTCATTCAACAAACTGACTCTGTCCTAGGCACAATGCCAAGTGCTGGGAGTGCAACAGCCAGGATATCTGGAGAGAAGAGAAGGGCAGAGGGGACCAGGCACCAGAAGAAGCCAGAGAGGGAGAAGGGGACTCAATTTTGCAGCCCATGTGAGAGAATTCCTTCCTAAAGTCAACAGCAATCCAGTGATGGGTTTGTGCTTGGGAAAGGTCACTCTTGTGAAGACTGGATTGATGAAGAAGAGTAATAGCAGTGGAAAGGGGAAAGAGGCATTACCGAAGTCTAGGCAAGAAATGATGGCATGGGAGAAATATGTAGCCATGCTTACGCCTCTGTTTTCTTTCATATTCCATAGCAAATCCATTAAGTAAACTTTGTGATTAAATGCAAATTAACCCCTTTACCACCTCTAAGGTTGGATTCTACTCCAAGCCTCCAGAATTTCTCCTCCAGACTCTATCACTTGTTTTTTCGAGAATCCCCTTACTTCCAATATTGACCCTATAGTTCATTATATACACAGAAGCCAAAGTCAAACCATGTTATTCACCAGCTCACCCCACCCCCTCAACGCTTCCCATGTCACTCAGGATAGAGATCCTTCAAGGCACTCCATGATCTGATCCTTACCAATTCTGACCCCAGCTCCTCCCACTCTCCCCTTTGCCACAGTGGTCAGCTTGATCCCTTTAAATGAACCAAGCCTGATCCAAAACTCGAGTCCTTGGCAACTGCTCTATCCTCTGCCCGAAGTATTTTTTCCTTAAGTCGCTCATAGCTCCTCATCGGCAACCCCACCATTTAGATCTCCATTTAGTTCCCCATCATTTAGCTCCCTTATCAAAAACTGTGACTCCATATTTTATACACAAGAAGGTAAGAGAGCAAGTCACAGAGATTCCTGGGAGAAAAGCATTCTAGGCCTTGAGAATCAAAAAATACAAAACCCTGAGACAAAGAGTGCAGAAGAGGACAAGAAGAACAAGGAAGCCAGACAGGCTGCAGTCGTGCCACTGAAAGGTGTTCTGGGACTAGGGACCGTCTCACACTATCCTTGCCTGCAAGTCTTTGTGAGTTCAGTGACTATACCCTGACATGAGAAATCAGTGGAGGGTTCCAAGCAGAGGAATGGTATGGCTTGATTTATATTTTAACAGGGTTTTTCTGGATGCTAAGTTGAAAATTGATGTAAAGGAGGCAAGGACGTAGCAGGAGGTTTAGTTACAAAGCTATTGTAATTAAGCAGGCAAGAAATGATGGTGGCCTAGATGAAGCAGGGAGGTGGTGAGAAATGTTCAGGTTCTGCATATGTTTTGAGATAAAAGTGCTGGAATGTAAGCCAGGCGTGGTGGCGCACGCTTGTAATCCCAGCATTCGGGAGGCTGAGACCGGAGGATCCGGGTTCGCGGACAGCCTCAGCTACCTAGTGAGGCACTCTGCAACTTAGTGAGACCCAGTTTCAAAATAAAGAATAAAAAATAGGGCTGGGGGTATAGCTTGGAGGTAGAATGCCCCTGAGTTCAATCCCCAGTACCGCAAAAAAAAAAAAAAAAAAAAAAAAGTGCTGGAATGTGATGGTAGATCAAATTCATGATAGGAGAGAAAGCTTCTTGAGGACTGAGCATTTGGAAAATAGGATGGTTGTTAATTGAGCTGGAGAAGGCTATAGGTTTGGCAACAGTCATCACCAGCTCAATTTTGGATGTTGGCTTCAAATGATCATTTGACATCTGTCCTAGTCAATTCAGCTGCTGTATCAAACTGTCATAGACTTAGTTGCTAATAAACAACAGAAATCTACTTCTCTCAGTTCCAAAAGTGGGAAGTCCATGGTCAGGGCACCAGTACTTGTTGGATTCTCTAAGGACCCTCTTTTGGGCTGCAGACTGTAATCCTCTCCTTGTATGTTCACATGACAGAAAGAGTTCTCCAGCTCTCCGGGGGTGCTGATCCCACTCATGAGGACGCCACCTTCATTACCTAGCTGCCTCCCAAAAGATCCACCTACAGATACCATCACTCTGAGGGCTAGGATTTCAAACTGTGGCTTTAGAGAAAATAGAAACATTCAGGACATTGAAACATTCAAGTGGACATGTCTATGAGACTGTTCTATGCACAAGTTTTGTATTTGGGGAAAGGTCTAAGCAGAAAGTGGACATTTGGGAGTCGCCAGGGATACGTGGTATTTTCAGCCCTGAGTTTGTAAGAAATCACCATGGGAATGGTACCTTCTAGCAAGTAAAAGAATGTGCAGTTGGCTCACAGTTTTTGTATCCTGACAAAATGATCATTCTGGGTTGTAGTCTACACAGAGGGAAGGAACCATCAATGGCATAGTGAAGGAAATGGAGGAATGTGTGTGCACAGTTATAGCAGGGGGTTGAACCACTGCTCACAGATACCAGAGCCATAGTTAACCTCCCAGAGAACATTTAGCCAAATTAACTTCCTGGGCCCAGCTGCCTGATATAGATGTCTCAAGTCTCCTTCAGGACCAAAGGTCTTACATGAATTACAATGCTGAGGTCACCCCCGAGCTGATTTATTGTTCTGAGTGTAATTTTATATGTGTACCTCCTCCAACCACATCACTTTCCACTTTTATACTCAGCTTCAGCAATTCATAAGAACTCCTGGACCATAATAATGATAATGATGGCCATGATGATCCCAATTCTCTGACCATGGCCAAAGGGCAACCTGCTGTAAACCAGAGAGGGAAAGAAACCCTCCGCAGGCAGCTCCCAGATAGAGGAGAGGGCAGGTCTCATCCCCCAGGCCCTGCACTTCTCCCCCCTCCAACTTTACTGCCAGCTTGGTTAGCTCCAGGAGTCTGACCTAGGTCACGAAAATGGAAGTCAGAGGACCCCAGTTATGGGGTGTGGGAGACGATAAAATGCCTGGGATAGGATGGATGGAGAAGGTTTTCTAACATGAAAAGGGCACACTTGTTAGCATTACTGTTTCTACCACCATGGCTGCAGCTTCAATTCCCCCCAACTTCATTGTCGTCCTCTTTATCAGACAGAGCTTTTATAGTAGCAAAAACAGGTGCCACCACTGCTCACCACTTCCCTCTCTTCCACAGCCATGCTCAGACTCCTCATCTAAAGCAGCCACCAAACCAAGCGTGGTGGCACACACTTGTAATCTTAGTATTTGGGAGTCTGGGACAGGAGGATCGCAGGTTCAAGGCCAGCCTCAGCAACTTAGTTAGACCCTGAGCAACTTAGCAAGACGCTTTTTCAAAATAAAAAATAAAAAAGCCTGGGGGTATAGCTTGAAGGTAGAATGCCCCTGGGTTCAATATCCAGTACCAAAAAATAAAAAATAAAGGAACCTTTAAAGCCACACCTCGGCTTCCATATTTTGCCTATCTGGCCCTTACCTTCCTGCCCATTGTGAGGAGGTAACTCCTTATTAACCTATAGCCCATACAGGTTAGCTCACAGCATAACTTTTCATTGTGTTGTTTTGGATAGAAATCTCAGGTGGCCTTCACCCCTGAACATTTGGAACTGTGATATGCCTTGAGCATCCGAGGTTCACACCCCAGGACTCACAGACACAGTTGACGATGACAAGGAAGTGGGCTTCCCTCTGCACTAGGAAAGACCTGATAGAATCTTTATAGGGATAAAACCATCCATTCAATAATTCACATTAAAAACGTGTGAGGGCCACCGACCACCTTCTAAGAGCATAGCTAATGTACGAGGCAGTGATGGTGACCGACAAAAAAGAAGTACAGTGATGATCAAAATAGATATTTTTCCTACATTGACAGAACCTGAAGTATAATAAGGGAGACCAATAGTATCAAGTAAATATCTCCATAATGTATATATTGTCATATGGGAAGCGGAGAAGAAATAATTGCCCTGAGTAGAAACAGTATGAGGAATCTTTCAGTTTGAACATGGGAAGGAGAGGGAATCAGGAAAGGCTTCCCTGAGGTGGCATTGTAGCTAACATAGGGATGGTGAGCACACCCTACGGCTAGGGGAGTAGAAGGGCCGTGTATGAAAGAGAGGGGTCTCTGAGTCTTTTTGACAGTGTATGCAGGGTCCTGGGACAGGAAAGAGAAACTGGAAGGGAATGGTGACAAAACAAACCTAAAGGAGTAGAATGCCTCCCTGAGTGGGCCAGGGAGGGATATCAGCTAAAAAGGGGCAGGAGGGGATACTTTAGGGAAATCCAAATGTTCTGTATCTTGAGTAAGGTGGCGGCTACACGACTGTATGCAATAGTCAAAATCCATCACTTTAAATCACTGGATTTTATTACAGGGAGACGATTCCTCAATAAAGCTTGGTAGGAGAAAGCAGTGAGATTTTTAAGTCTTTCCCTTCTGTAAGCTTCAATTTAAGGTTCATAATGATCTGAGTTTACCTCACATGAAAACAGAACTATAAAAATAAATGTGTTTATGAGTTTATTTGCTTGTTCATTTGTTTACGATCCTTTGCTTAAAAAATAAACGAAGTAGCCAGGTGCAGTGGTACACGCTCATAATCCCAATACTTAGATGACTGAGACAGAGGTTGCAGGTTCAAGGCCCTGTAGCTTAACAAGATCCTCAGCAACTTAGTAAGAGCTTGCTTTGAAAAAAAAAAGAAAAGAAAAGAAGAGTTGGGGGTGTAGTTCAGAGATAGAATGCCCCTGGGTTCAATCCCCAGTACCAAAAAGATAAATAAAAATGACTGGAGGTGGAAAGGGCAGACTTGGAATTCCAAGGGATGTTTGATATTTATATTATACAGTAAGAGCAAGGCATTTGAACTTCTGAGTGTCCATTTCCTCACCTGTAAAAATGGAAAGAAATGTCTCTTATACCAGGTTGTTGATGAGGAGAGAATCTCATTTAATCCACGGACCGATGTCAGTTTGAATGGATAGATAGCAGATCCTCCTTCACTGTCATTCCTTTAGAATCTAACACATTGCCAAGTTATCACAATAAAATCAGCCTCCACAAGAGGTGACGTGTGACCCTGTATGCTCTTCTGGATATAGAGTGTTTTCATGGCAGGACCCGGGGGAGGGGGAAGGCACTGGCGCAGTGGAGGCTGGGCATTGCTGTGTCCGGGACTGTCATCTCAACCTCAACTTGTCATCTGCCTCCTCCCAGTACAATACGGCAGAAATGTTATTACACAGGCCCCTGCACACCTGTGCTCATCTAGAACCTGTCCAAGATCACAGCTATGTAACGATACAAACTGCAATAAGAAATGTTCAAACGTCTGCCAAAGAAAAAGGAAACAAAGATCACGGGACAACAGTGCTCCTCTCACATGCAAAAAAAAAATTGCACACCTGAAAAACCTTTGAGCAGTAGGTAACTCTTCCACTCTTCCTCTCTTCTCCCTACCCTCTCCTCTTTTCCATTTCCTTATTCCAACTTGCTAAAATCATAAAGACGAAATTCGTAACATTCTAAAGTCAAAAGTAATTGAAATTCATTGTTAAAGTTTGAAACAATTCACTCTGACTCCTTTTGGGTTTCAATTGCCCAAGAAAATCTAGTTTTCAATAGATAAAGGACACCCTTCACCCAATCTGAGGTGTTTCTGGAGCTAGGAATTGTGTTGATCGTCACCATAAAAAATGCACAGGCAGAGGGCAGACAGGCAGAGAGCTTTTCAGAGGCCCGTAGACAAAGGAGGTGTTATGTGTAGTACAACCATTCATTGCAAAGGGATTGTTTAAGTGGAGATGACTGCTGGACACTCACACAAGAGGGAGCCTTCATACGTAAATAAAGGCTGGCTGCCGGGAAGCCCCTCCATCTGTTGCTGCCCATGGCTGGACTTCCAAGGCGCTGGCTGCACTAATTGAAAACATGGATGGATTTGTGCCCCCACATGTTCACTTTTAGGAAATCACTGAGAGTTTGTTTTCAGGCAGGCCCAGCTCCAGGCAGACTCCCTGCTCCTCTCAGCCAAATGCCTCATGGCTGCTGTTGTCTTTTTATCGTTGACTCCTAATACTTTTCCTCCCTGGTACTCTCTCCACATTTGGACAGCACTAGCCATCACGATGGCTAGAGATTTGTTCAGCTGTTCACTCTGGGGCCCAGTTCAAGGCAGCACTTTCCCCTGCAGAAAGAGAGAAAAACGGAAGTTCCTGTGAATATGTACCCTGGACAGGGGAGTGTTTTGGCTTTTGCAGGCCACGCCTCTGCTAGCCTCAGAAGGGGACGATGTGACACATATTTCAGTAAGTAATCAGGGAGGGGCAAAGGGTCCTTAGCCTTGGAAAACTTATGTGTAGTGCCACTGCCCCTCACTGAAGTTTCCTTCTCCTCCCAGACCCAGGCCAAATTTGCGGATGTCAAATCAGAGATGGATGCAGATCCTAAGCGCTGTCACCTCCCAGGTATATGCAGGAATAGGTCCTGAATTGAAAATTCTGACAAGCTGGCCTTACCCCTCTGTTCTCTCTGTCTGATGGAGGAAAGGCGAGCATAGTTGTTGGACTGTTTTGTACCTAAAGGAAACTGACTTGCCAGGCGTGTATGAAATAACAGTCTCACAATGCAATGATGAATGGACCCAACTCCTGACTAATAACTTGGAGCTCTTTCTGTTAGATCACACAAGCTTGAAAATAGCCACCTGGTTCTTCCAAATGTGTGTTTGTGTGTGTGTGAGGGGGAGAGGTCTGCACTCCTGTTTATGCTGCCTGATGCTGAATCACATGGGTGAAGTTTTATCACTGTTGAGGGGTGGGAAGGGGGGGATCTGCTTTTTGCTGGAAGGAATCTGTGTCACAGGAGATGAACAAGGCTAGATTCCAACACCCTTTTTCTACTGTATTCCTTCCTGCTTTGGTCAGGATACCTAAGTACATCCTTTCTGGAATGAATAAATATAAGAATAAATTATCAACGGCACAGAGACTTTTGAAAATTATTAAAATTTGTAGGTCAGTGGTCAGGTGTGATAACATACATCTATAATCCCAGTACTTAGGAGGCTGAGGTAGGAGGATAAAAAATAAATTAAAAATAGGGCTGTGGATATAGCTCAGAGGTAGAATACCTCTGGCTTCAATCCCCAATACCCCCCCCCACACACACACACAACAAAATAACTTACTAAAATTTGTGTGGCAATAGTTAGGCACAGTGACACATGTCTGTAATACCAATACTGAGAAGTTTAGACAGGAGGATCAAAGGTGCGAGGTCAGCCTCAGCAACTTTAGTGAGACCCTAAGCAACTTAGATCCTGTTTCAAAATAAAACGTAAAAAGGGCTAGGAGTATAATTCTGAGGTAGAATGTCCTGAGATTCAATTCCCAGCACACCACACACACACACACACACACACACACACACACACACACACACACACACAATTGTGTAGCAAACAGAGCCAACTTATTTGGCTTAAAATACATATGAAAGGTTCTCTAATTTAGCATATATTTAGTCCTATGGTGATATTTATTGGACAGCAAGCCTAGGAGCTGTGGTTAGGTCTGATGCATTCGAGAATCCCTGACTTATTTAAGAGTAGGTGGATAAATTTAGCCCATGGCCAGATTTCTCCCAAAAACTTCTAAAAGAGAGCCAAAACAGGAATTAACAGGAAGGTTAGAAGTAACATACATACAGTTGAAGAGAGGATATTGTTTTGATTTCAGCTTAAAATCTGTATTAGATTAGCAGTAAAACATCTCATTTCTTAAGACATCATTTTTTTTAGATTTTATTTTAGTGCTAATCATTCTTGTGGGAATTAATAAATTGAAAACATTCAAAGCTTGCCATATAAACATGTTCAGAGAATGAGGAATATGCATTCACTAATTTTGTTTGTTTGTCTCATCTGTTTCCTGGGTAAGCTAGCAAGCATACTTATTTTATTAATTGTTGACACCAATATAACAAGCTAAGAGCAGTTTTGAGTATTTGGTTTAGTTTTCAATCACCACGTAGACCATCTAGGGTCCTAAAAATATTTTTTGACAGGGATCCTAAATCAGGATTTACATAATGAATTTTCATCTTGTAAAAGGTACTCATAACTCTTGTTAAATTTCTGCATGTTTCTTTCTTTAATTCAAGTTCACCCAAGCTAAGAAATGGAGCTAATCCAAGATAAAAGTAGGAACAAAATGATTAAAGTGTCCTTCTATTTTGATAAGGGCACTGGGTTAATATGCAAACGCCATTGTTGATGTCAACGTCCCAAGCCAAAGATAAACACTAGGCTGCTCTGACTTCAGATTTTGGTGACATTTTTCTTTTGTTAATGAGCATTTCTTTTTCTGCAAAAAAAAAAAAGAAAGGCTTTATCTTCTGTTCCAGGGCTTCAGGCCAAGAGAAGTCTTTTCTTCCCTCTTTGCCTTCATCCTTTAACAAAAATAGAAAAAAAATTCCTTCTTTTCATATTTATCTTTGCATTTTTGTTAATATCAATTTCATTAAAACTCTTATTTCTCATACTTTTGTGAAAAAATGGATTCACTTGCATTAATATTTGTTTTAGCCCTTTCTTTTGAAACATTTCAGTGAGTCCATTGCTGTGAAAGGTACCAGGTTTCCTGGGTCTGATGTTGTTAAGTGAGCATAGCTTTGTGTCTATGTCTCTAAGGACATTAAAAATGTGTTTTCTTTTGTTTGGGTGAGGTTTACTTTACCACCGTCTGGTTGTTATAAGAGTAGAGTCAATCCAGTCATTTGTTTCTGGGAAAAAAATGTGGTTATCATCCATGCCCTCAGGATTTCGTACTACCTTCAAAAAGATGGCTGAGTATACCACAGTCTCTGCCACCATACTTAGATTTGGTTTTGTACAGAGCACTTGGGTGACTCTCTTCTTCCTACCATGAGAAATATATGTGGTGAGAGACTCTCTTCCTTTTTAGCAGTGGGAGAAGCTGGCTGTAGGTCAGGTTGTATGATGGTGCTGTATAGTAGATGTTAATTACCTGTTGAGGGGCAAGCACTGTGATGTGAGCCGGGGACAGGGAGAGAGTGAGTCAGAATGTGTGGCAACAAAAGCCAAGCTCATGCAGAAGGTAAAATCTGGGGGAGCTGGAATTAAGAAACCTCAAAAAGAAAGTTTGCAGAAATGAAAGCAGAACTGACAGGTATTATCCAGCAGAAGTAGAGGCCCAAGGAGTGGGCACCTGAAGATCTCTGCCTTCCCTGAGCCCTCCCTGCATTTTCTACCTGTGACTTCTATACTCTTCCCCCACTCTCCTTTTTATAAACCTCCCTTTTCACTTGAGCTCTTCAGTGCGGGGCATGCTTCCTGTCTAAAGTACTTCTTTTTGCTGAAGAAGAAAAGATGCCTTAAGGCCCCAAACTATTTAAGTATCAAATTTGGCCAGGAAAGGGGAGCTTGCCTCTCACCTCCCACCACCAGGGGCGCCATGCTCCAACCTCTCAGGCTGGAGAGCATGGATGGTTTGGAGGGGAGTTAGCATATCATTTCCTGGGATCCCAGGGTGGGAAGGAAATGAGGCTAACTGGCAACTGACCCAGCTGATGAATTCCATTTCCACGCAAACACATCTC
>PVLC010009792.1:0-53605 GCA_004027655.1 Graphiurus murinus
CCTGTTTCACTAATAAAGAATGAAAAATAGGATTGGCAGTGTTGGTCAGAGGTAGAATGCTCTTGGGTTCAATCTCTAGTACCGCAAAAAAAAAAAAAAAAAAAAAAAAAAAAAGTCCCAGAGCATGACAGTTCCATGGATCTTGGATACATCCAAAGGTTTAAATGTGTGTGTGTGTGTGTGTGTGTGTGTGTGTACTTTATATTTTCTGTTCCATCATGACCGAGGTGCAAGTATCCTTAAGCATTCTCTCAGAAAACAGAACATGCATTGCATGCATGTAAAACTTCTGCATTTTGTTATTCTGGGACTCATAATTCGGTTTAGCTCCTGTGCAACAGGTACAAGAGGGAACCATTAATTACTGAGTAAGCAGAGAAGTGATAGACTCATTAGGAATCTTACTGATAGCCAAAGGTTTTGAAAAACCATTCTTGCCACAGTTACATCCCTGTAACTATGAGTACTGTATTATTTCCACAACAGTGAGAATGATTTTTATTTCCCCCAAAGTTCCAGTGTACTATAGAAGTCAAAAGTGAAAGAAATCAAGTAGCTTGAAGTAAGAGCAAGGAAGGGAAGTCACTTGAGCATACTGAGTCCTGGCCCAGTGAAACACCATCTTAACGCTGATGCTTTTCATTTTTTTCTGGCAGCCTAAATATGAAGTTATGAAAAGCACACACTAATCTAAACAACAGTCCCCAAAGCTCATCCTTCCAGAAATCCTTCACACCGCATCTACCATACAGCACAGAGTGCAAGATAAAAGGAGAGCGTGCTCCTCTGGCAGAAGCTCCTTTGGACGTGGACTCTTCGAATTCTAATTTGAAATGAAGAGGGCTCTGCCTTGGCCCTCACCAGGTTGTAATTCTTTGTAAGTGGACAAAAGCTGGAGGTGCAAACTAGCCTTGTCACATCAAAACAACGTCAGTCTATTGCCATTTCTAGTTAAAGCGGGGGTACCCTGTTTTTGGTCTCTGCTACTTGGTTTTAGATCTGAAAGACAATTCTCAGCTTCTATTTGCCCTTTCTCAATCAATCAAAGAGAGTCATGGAAATAATTATTAGGCTGAATAATTATTTTACAAAATAGAAGGCACTTCCCTGGCCCATTTACATTTCAGTGCTGCTCATTACTACCTTGAATACTAATCACGGTGTTAAGCATGTTTTAAGACAGAGGGTCAGCTGAGGAGGGCCTAAGCAGATCTGTAAGCATTTGCAATGTAAGAGAAACCTTTCTGAGGAGTGTTAAATAATAAATGCAGGCCCAGCTGAAGGCATCTTGCTTTTCAGTCAAAGATGGAGAGGAAGCCACTTAGTGGCCAGGGCCAACTAGTCTTGGAATTGCTCAATTAATAGCAAAGATTTCCAGTGGTTTTTTGTTCAAGGTGTGAATTGATCTCTAGTTGTGGTAGGAGGGGAGGGAGAACCTCTTTTGTCAGTGTTCAGAAGCTTCGCAGAATTTCTGATCATCTCATATATATATATTTATTCTCCTATTAGTAGAAGTCAGTGTGCTGGAGCTATGATTTTTCCCCCTTGCTTTTATATTATTTGTCTTCACCCTAAAGTGGGTTGTTTGGAAGACTTCAATTCCTTGTCTAGTTCAGTTTAGCTGGCTTTTGGAGGCATTCAGCTCAAATTCCCTTAACAGCTGTGATCCATTTATCACGAATGATAGTTGTTTTTGAAATCTCTTGTCTTGCATGGGGACATGGCTTGGTCCGGTAGCCAGTTTATGAGGGGAATCTTGGTTTGACCTGGTAATAAGCAAGGTTTCCTTTACTTTTGGAAACTTGAAAACAAAAATTGGTGGTATAGTTGCTGCAACAACCTGATTTGAAATGCAAGACACCAGGAAGATATTTATCCCACCCCAGTTAGACTGGTTCAAGTCTAGGACTGTCTACTTTTGGACTGCAGTCTTTCTCACACTTCTGAAGTTCAGCAGCATAAAACATTGCCAGTTGCGAAAGCTAAAGTGGTTTGGGCTTAATATTTGCTTAAAGAGTTGTCATGTCATGGATTTTTCACATGAGCTTTTGCATCTCATCAACGTTATTATACAGGTGCTCACCCAACACCCTTTGCAGTTGTGGAATCAGGCCTGTGAGGCAGGTTCACTGCACGTTGGCTGCAACTTTGCCTGCATCTGACAAGAGAGGACAGTCATGTACATGTTACACCAGGTAAGTTTGCTGCTTATAGACAGGCACCGAGGACACTGGAAGCCTCGGATTCACTAGCAACTGGTGCCCCAAAGCTCAGGAGAGATGCTGGGGTGGATGAAGTCTCATTGGCGTGAGCCCCACTTGCACTATAGCTGAGCAACTCAAGAGAACAGCACACCCTGGTTTTTATGGCCCCAAGGCCAGTCGATCTTCTGGGCTAAAGCATTGCAGGCATTACGTTTTCTATTGGAGACTAGAAGAGAGTCTGAGCTGTTCAGGCCAGACCCTCCCCATGCCAGGATATTGCACACACAGCACGACCTACAGTCCTTCATCCTCGTTTCCCTTTCTATACATTTCTCTTCTACCAACTAATCAGGAAGGCAGATGTGAGCTTTTTTCCCTCCCAGTTTTGGACCTCCTGACCTGTCAATCTCACAATAAAGCTCCTTCTTTTGGTGAAACCTGGATGGTAATATTGGCTGTGATGTGCGAAGGACAGTGATCTCATGGCGGACATCACAGTGAAATCAGTGTCCCAGTTGTCTACTGCTATGGAAAGAACTACCCAGAACTTCATGGCATAAGAGAACAGCCTTTTGTTATGCTCACAGGTTCTGTTGGTTGAGGGTTCAGAAAGGGGATGTAGAGGCAGGGGCCATGTTGCTTGGGTTCAGCTTGGAAGACTCAAAGGCTGGGAGTGTCTTGATGGCAAGGAGCTGCTGTTGTGTGAGGGCCTGCTCAGTACAGGCCAGAGGTTGGTCCCAGCTGCAGGCTTGAACCTCAGCTGGGGAATCAGCCAGACACCGGCGTGCAGACTCTCTTCCTGTGATATTCCTGCTTTCTTCTTCACAATGGGGTATCTGGCTTCCAAGGGTAAGATTCCACCGCTGTCTCCTTTTTAATGGCCTAGCCTTGGGAGTCACACGGCCTCACCTGCACCAGAGTCACCAGCCTGTCCAGGTGCTTGGGTAGGGTTGGGGATGTAGGAGGAGTGTTGTTGTCACAGTAGAAGCTTTGTTGTGACCTGCTAAAAAAATATAATCGACTCATCCATCTGATAGAATTTACCAAACACCTCTAGGAATGCTAATTTCACTTTAGGTCGCTTTGAACAAGAACAGAAAGAGAGGCATAAAGTAGAGTAAACATGAGGTTTATCTTCTTAAGTTTCTTCCAGATTTATATGTCTTTTTGAAAAAGATATGAGATCCTCACGAAACATGATTTCCATTCATTGGGATGTTCCTATGGGGCAGGCCTCATATGAAGCTCTTTACATACATTGCCATTTTTAATCTTCACAGTACCTCTGAGGTAGGAATTACTATTTCCAAATTATAGGTGAGAGTCAGAAAGGTTGAATAACTTTCCCTGTCTCTAGAAGAGCTGCATTGTTATTCGATTCTGACTCGGCCCATCTCCAATGCAATCTGCACTACTTTTCATTCTTATATGCTAGAAATGACCTCTTCTATCCTGGATCATGATTGACTTCCACGTCCCAAGGGATTTGGTACCAATTCTTGTACTCTTATTCTTACAGCTATGCTTTGGGCCTCTTACCAGCTCAGCTGCTTGCCTGAGGACCTCTTCATATTTGGACCTTGGGTATGCATTAGTTTTTGATTCTGATGTGTCCCCCCAAAGCTCATGTGTTGAAAGCCTGGTCCTCAATATAGCAAGGCTCAGAGGTGGGGCATGAATGGAGGTGGCGTGTCACTCAAGGTTTGGCCTTGGGGGTCAGTTGGTCTATATTTATCTATCTATCTATCTATCTATCTATCTATCTATCTATCTATCATCTACCATCTCTCCTTCCTGGCTGTCATGAGACGAATAGCTTTCCCTCCCCATCCCCTACTCCCATGATATTTCTGCCTTAGAGCTAGCCAACCATTGACCGAACCGTTGAAATCCTGAGCCAAATAATGGAGAGTCTTTTTCATATAATGAATAACCTTGGAATGCAAACTTATTATGGTTCAAGTCCCGGATCAGAATTGAAATACGTTTTAAAAGAGAAACAAAAAGGCCATGCTTTGTGTGGAAAAGAACTGGCTGGTGCCTGGGTAGCAATCAGCCAGAGTTCTATATTTTGACAACAAATTACCCCTCCACTGCTAGGTTTTATACCAAAAAACACAGAATCCCTTCTCAATTAATAAATGAAACTGTTCTTCATATAACAACATCTCTACTATAAAATGACTACACTCACAAAGCCACATGGACTCATTGGATATTGAAAAGCTAGGCAAGTGCTCTCTGTGGAAGATCACCAGAACATAGGGATTCGCCAAGCAGGTGACCTCAAGCTATTTTTTTCCTGCTCCTTGATCTGTTCTGTATCTCAGGCTATACTTAAGGTCCTCAAGTCAAATAACATATAATTAGGTTCAGCCAATGGGAGTCAGGAGACAAGAAGAAGAAAGGAGGAGGAAGGGTCCCTCCCTCCCTCTCTGCTTTGAGTGATGGCTTCAGTAGCAGCTGTGGCTCTAGCATCTCTTGAGAGGTCACTTTCTCCTTCTACCTCTCCAGTCCTGGGGCAACAATGGCTTCCTACTTTGGCTAATATAAGGGCTGCCTCACTATTTGCAGTTGGGTGCCTAGATGTTTCTATAGCCTCTGATCCAAACTCCTGTGCTTTTTCTGTTTTTTAAAGACTCATACTGCTTCTGATTGATTTGCACATTACCTTGGCTCACTGTGGAATGGTTTTATGGAGTTAGGAATTAATATCATAATAATTGCTGTTTTAGTGAGGTAATCTCAAATTAGTTAACAATTTAATAAACTTTTTGTCATTTGCAAAATCTTATTGAAGAATTTATTCTTTCATTTTCTTCCTTCCTTCCTTCCTTCCTTCCTTCCTTCCTTCCTTCCTTCCTTCCTTCCCTCCTTCCTTCCTTCTTCCTCTACTGGGGATTGAATCCAGGGGTTTTCTACCTCTGAGATATGCCTCTAGTCCTATTTTGTTATTTACTTTAAAATCGTATCTACCAAGTTGCAGAGGGCCTCCATGAGTTGCTGAGGCTGCTTGGAATCTGTGATCCTCCTGTCTAAGCCTCTCAAGTACTGGGATTACAAGCATGTACCACCATGCCCAACCTTTATTCTTCTTATACAGATCCTTTTAATCAATTCATCTTAGAGCTCAGAGCCAGAGACATGTTTTTCTGCTCACTAAAACTAGGCTTTTTTCTGTATATCTCCATCAATAAGCCTAGTGCAGAGTGTGTGGGGAACGTGACATAACAACTTTTAAAAAGGCTGCTGTAACACTTTCTTCCAGCCGACATGAGACTTGTTCAACACAAGATATCTTTATTACTTTTTTCGTCACTTCATGGGTGTAGGAACCTCAGAGGCTATTTTCATATTCTACCAGAGTAATCAAATCACTTTCAGTGCTTGGGGCAGGTTTTCCTTCTTGAAACATTTTTGTTTTGTTCTAAAACGTGTCCTTTTTTTTAAATTTTGGAAGTCTGTTGTGTTAGTCAGCTTTTCATTGCTGTCATAAATGCCAATGCCTGACCTAAACTAGCTTACAGAGAGGGAGGGTCTATTCTGGCTCACAGTTTCAGATGTATCACTCCATGGTCAGTTGGCTACACTTGCTTTTGGGCCGGTAATGAGGAAGCACACCACGGAGAGAGTGTGCAGAGCAGAAAATTGCTCTTCTCACAGTCAGGCAGGAAAGAGAAATGAAGAAACCAGGGTCCCACGTCCCCTTCAAAGACACATGTGAGACCTCCCATGAGTCTTACCCCCTAAAGGTTCCATCAACTCTCACTAGCACTGTGGGTTGGGAACCAAGCCTTTAATACATGGGCTTTGGGGGGACATCACGGATGCAAAAGACAGCAGTATGCTCCTCATATCCTTTATCAATGAGGAGAACCCTCTGGGTAAGCAATAAACCAGGAAAGAAGGTGAGTATCATTGGAAGACATGCGCTCATGTTATTATTATTATTGTTATCATTATTATTATTTACCCATTTACATTCCCTGACTCTGAAACGCTCGGTAACATTTAGATGTCGGTAAAACTATTCTATTCATGCATTTTTCTTCTTCTGTCAGGTCATGTGTGATTTAAAATGTTGCTTAGTCTGTTATTTTTATTTACTTATCCTTTGCAGTACTAGGAATTGAACCTAGGGATGCTCTACCACTGAACCATATATTCCCAGGCCTTTTTACACATTTTTCATTTTGAGATAAGGTCTTGATAAATTGCCCAGTATGGCCTCAGATTTGCAACCTTCCTGCCTCAGCCTCCAAGTCACTAGGATTATAGGTGTGCGTCATCATGCTAGGCACTATACTATTATTATAGCCAAGAGATGTTTATAACTCTTGTACACGTTTGATATCAAAGTATTTTCTTTTCTTCTTTCTTTCTTTTTTTTTTTTTTTTTTGGTACTGGGAATTGAATGAATTGAATCCAAGGGCATTCTACCTCTGATATACACTCCCAGTCCTATTTATAATTCTTTATTTTGAAGTAGGGTCTCATTAAGTTGCAGAAAGGGCTTCACCAGGTAGCTGAGGCTGGCCTAGAAATGGCGATCCTCTTGTCTCAGCCTCCCTAGTACTGGGATTACAAGCATGTGCCATAACACTCAGCTTTTAGCATTTTCATTTCCAATCTAAAGGAGTATTTTCCATGTGTCCTGATCTCAGGAACAGGAGGATTTTTCACTGGGAAGATCAGTGAAATCTGCCACTCTGGGACTGCCTAAGAATGGGATTATTTAGATTAATAATCATGAGTTAGCCTTGCTGAGGTCCTACTCTAGGCCTAAACTCTCTTCAGTGCATTTTTCCTCCACGATTTCATTGAATCGTCATAACAACCCTTAAATAAATGCTACTACTTGTACCCATTTTGTAGTTAAGGAAACTGGGGCATAGAAGAACTCAGTAACTCGTGTAGCCCACGCTGCTTAATGGCAAAGCAGGCTTTGAGCCATGGAATTGTGACTCCTCACTAGAACTACTAGAAGCCCTAGAAAGACACAGCGGCCCTCAAATGTATATAAATATTTGTGTAGAATAGGATTGACAAATTCATAACAGGACATCATGTTAGATCAACTTGATCTCATTAATTATGAGACAAACCATAAAGAAAGCAAAACAGACAGTGAATGGCACTCTCTCCACTTCATGAAATGAGAGAACCAAGGAGGCTCAGCCATCCTTCCCTGCCTGACTCAGGCCACACAGCTGGTTAAACAAGAGACACAAGCCCAGAGCCCTACAACCTAGTACGTGGCCCTAGCACATTGGAGACACCTGTAAATTAAGAACCATCATGAGAGAGACAAGTTAACTGTCTTGACTCTTAATCTTGAGTTCTTCTTGCTACTTGGACACTTTTTTACTTTGCATGCAAAGATGACCTTCCTTAGTCAATTGAATGCTTTTTCTTTGAAAAGCATATAATGTATATGTGTATATGTGTGTGTATGTATTTGTGTGTGTGTGTGTGTGTGTATATATGTATTATGTATTTCCTTTACAAAGAAGTATGTATGTATCTGGTGTTAAAAGAGTTAAACGAAAAAAAAAATTAAATAGAAAAAAAAAAGAATAAGAATAAGAAAATCCCACCATCCATTTTGGGCCCTCTCATTTGCTATAATGATATCAGTTGCAACAAGTCCAAGGCCCGACCTCATTACAAGGGTTTAATTGCATTGTTACACAGTCTCACTTCTCCTCTCTGGCCTCTTTCTCTTTATGACAGCTTTAGAAAGGAATTTCAGCTTGAGGTCAAAGGAAATTAATTACTGCTTTCTTAATCTGGGCTCATCTACATTTAGAAAACTTTGGGCTTTCCACCAGCATATTCTTGTCTCCTATTTGTATAGACCCAAACTTATAAAAGCAATACCTCAGACCTTTGTTTAAAAAAAAAAGTGCACAAAAGCACTTGAACAGCACATATGTAATAAATGTGGATCATATCCCAAGAAAGTACCAGGTATGGGAAAGAAATTCCTGCCATTTAGCCAAGATGGCAAATGCTTGAAAAGTTGAGAATTATCTTACATAGAAAATTACTTTCAATAATTAGACTGAAGCTATTAAACTGGAGTGTTAATAATGTTAATCTAGTAATGCCAGTAAAAAGAATGATCTAAGATAAAAGGGCCCCGAGTGGATATATCGATTAGCAATACAATGACATAGGTTGGACTTAAACATGGCTTTCAGGATAGCATGCTCATCTGTAGTTGGTCTTAAGCTCTAGGAGGAAGCGAATTTTTTTCCCTCATTTTTGCATGAACATTCTAAAATGCCCTTTTCTTTCCTTTCTCGTTTCTTCATTGGTCAGGGAGGTACCAAGGTAATAGACATAAAGATTGAAGGATTGCAATCCCAGGCTCTATAGGTTAACAATAAATATCAATTTAAAACCAATGATGGATGACTCTAAAGGCCTCCACCGCAGGCCTCTCTTGCTTAATCAAGTCACTTTTTAAGTCCCAGGCAAAGAGGCTCCACTGTGTATCAGGAGATCTGTGTTCTGGTGGGAACTGTGAGGCTCACGGGTCATGAAGTTGCGTGAGACACCTGCCCATGTAGAGAGTTCTGCTTCCCCTTTTCACATGAAACAGGGGGCTGGATGCTCTCTAAAGTCCCTCCCCACACTGTGCTGTATTCCATGCCCATGAATTGCACAAAATGTCAGCAGCCAGTGCAGAGTGCGATGTCTAGTTTAGGAACTGCCTGCCTCTAGCATCAAATCACCTGGCTTCTCATCTTTGCTCCATCCCTTACAGGTGCAACGACTTTGGGCAAGTTCTCAAGGATCCTGTGGCTAATTTTCCTCACCTGTCCTTGTAAAGCCAATAGTTGGGTTATTGCAGGAATTACTTGCTCACAAATTTTAAGCAATTTGTGATTGACTTAATGCCTTAGTAGTTAGGTTATTTTTTTTAAATGTGTTTGTTTTGATTTTAAGCTACATAAATCTATTGTAAATACCTCAGTGAAAAATAATATGTGTTGAGAGAATAAGGGGTGTTAGGGTCAATGAAAGGCTGAGTAGGTTGGTCTCAAAAGCAGTCTTCTCTAATTGTAATGGGCATAAAATGACCTGAGGGTCTTTTAGAAATACAGATACAAAAGATTAGAAGTGCTGCCTGTGATTCTGCATTTTGAGCAGGCTTTTAGGAGAGGCAGTTTATCCTGATAGTCCTAAACCACACTGTGTGATTGTGTGTGTGTGTGTGTGTGTGTGTGTGTGTGTGTGCACGTGTGTGTGCACGGGCACCCGTGTGCACACACAGCACTGGGGATCAAACCCAGGCGCTCTCTACCTCTGAGCTACACTCAAAACCCTTTTTTTATTTTATGTTTTGAAATAGGGCATCATTGAGTTGCTGAGAATCTTGCTAAGTTGCTGAGGCTGGTTTTGATTCTGCAATCCTCCTGTCTCAACCTCCCAAGGAGTGGAATTACAGGTCTGCACCACCATGCCCGGCCATAAACCAGGCTTTGAGTTAGGGATCTGGGAAGAATGAATATGTGGACAGGGTTTTCCTCTTCTAGTCAAGAATAACATTATCTGGCTGGATCTTCTTTGGGTGTCTAAGCTCAATAATAACATTTTTGGGAGTATCTGGTGGCCTCAATGTGGGTCACTATGCCCCTACACACCCTTGGTTAGCAGAGGACAGGTCATCTTATTAATGGTTCCCTTAGGATGACCTGCAATAGAAGAGGTTGCAAGTCTTTTTCCAAATGTGGTCCTCAAACCAGCAGCATAATCACTGGGGAATTTGTCAGAAATGTAAATTCTCCAACTTCATCCCAGACCTGATGAATCAGAGACTCTAAAGGAGAGGCATAGAACTCTGTTTTAATAAACTCCTCTGGACATCCTGATGTGGGTTAAAGTTTGAGACCTGCTTCTCTAGAGGAAAAGAAAGATATTTATACCAGAAAACAGAGGACTGAGTATTGGGAGGGCTAAAGTGATGTCTGCTACCTACAGATGTTTACTATGTGCCCAGCTGGGAGTGAAGTGGCTGGTCAGTATGAACACATGAGGTTTCATATGATCATCAGCCGCTTCCAAATAAAGATATAATTCTTGTCTCCTTACTCATTTATGATTCATACATTTATCAAGTGCTAATAGAACTAGCCCTGTGGACTCAAAGATAAGTGAGAGGAAGGCCCTGCCCTCATGCTGCTTGGAGTCTGGTGGGAAAGATACATGGCTGCTTAGCTCACATAGTTTAATGTAAAAGTGCCAAAAAACATTGTTGTGCTGGGCTTCCATAAGATCTGGGTGGAAGATTCGCTACTTCTCATTTGGTGGGTGAAATTGAGTATGGTGGTTGCAAAACTCTACTTCTGGAGAGAGGCCTCAAGTAGAGGCCTCATAATAAGTCCTGGAAGTACAGAACAGGATGGCTTATGTCCTGGTGTCCTGAGCACAGGATCCAGCAAGACTCCAGGGAGCTGTTTCTTTTTGAGGGATGGCTAGATTTATGAACAACAGGAGCCAGAGTTAGAAGGCCTCTTCTGGTCATCTGTGTTCATAAAGAAGAAGCAGACAAGAGAAGAAAAAAAAAAAGACTGTGTGATAGCGCTCTGATATAGATCTGAAGCTTAAGATAGGGCCTGTAGAAAAGACCTTAATGGCAGTAGACTTTGATGATTACTATTCAGACTGTGGGAGTAGTATATTCCAGGCTGGGGAGCGCTGTGTTGAGGAGACCAACTGTTTTGCCCTTTGCTTAGCTCTGTGAGTTTGTCCTTATTTTCTCAGTACATCTTTACTTTAAATTTTCAAAAATATTCTTTAGCTCCTGGACAAATATCCTTAGTTAATATGGTTCCAACACATGATGTGTAAGTGGGTAGGTCAGACTACCTGCAGTGCAATTGGTTGCAGAATGAATGGGAGGCCATTGCCACCTAGAAGTAATTGCTGTTGACCTCAAGAAAAGATGGGATTTTCTTCTTGCTTTGTGACCAAGATTAAAATGTCTTAGTGAGTTTTAAATATTTTAAGAAAGACATTTTACATATCTTTCTTAAGATTGAGAAATGGGTCTTGAATGGTCTTGCCTATATTTTTCAATCATTGGACGAATCGTAATATACTTTAAAAGGAAGAAAAAAACCGGAAAGATATTTATCTTGCATAAATGTTCTTTTGACTTAAGGAAATCAAGTAACATGAAATTTCTTGCTTCCTAATAGAAAGCCACTAGGTTTTCCAAGATGTGCCTCTTATTTTGTTCCTGCTCTATCTAAAAGATAGTTCTTTAGGTAATCACCATTGATCTTGACACTGACTGTGTCCACCCCAGTTTATACTGGACACATTTGAATTATTCGCTCTTTGAGATGCCCTTTAACTGTATTCCATTTTAAAGGGATCTCAGATCCATTTGCCCAGCTTTCTATCTCCTTTTCACCAAATTTCTTAATTTTGTAGCCACTTCTGGTTGCTACTTCAGTTTTTATGCCTACCCACGCATCCATTTCTAGTACCCTTGAGATATTATGGAAACATGTCTGGAGAAAGAATTCAGGAGGCCAAAATACAGCTCGATCATCTCCAGAACATTCCTGAGGCCTCTCTGATGATCCCAAATACTGTTGGTTCCAGGTGGAAAAGCCTAAGTTAAAAGAAATTCCACTACCTATGTCCTCTGCCTTTAATGCTTTCTGCTCTCGGCTGCCTCCTTTATTTCCTTTACTTAAAAGCTGTCTTTTCAATGAACCATTTTATTACCAACCTTTACTCCATGTTGATACTCAATGACTCTGAAGTTATGAAGCACTGAGATATAAATATATACATACATAAAGCAAATTATATATAGGTGTATACATAGATGAATGGACTGTAGTGTGCTATAAATAGGACAATGCTGAGAGAAAGAAGCCAGATATAGAAGAACACATAATGTATAATCCATTTATATAAAGCATAAAACTAGATGAAACTAACCTATGCTACTAAAAGTCAGGAAAGTGTTTACTCTGGCAATGGGCAATCACTAAAAGGAGCAAATATGAGTTTTTTTGGGTTCTGATTGTTGTCTGTTTCATTTATTTACCTTTAATCCAGGTGTGGTTACATGGTTGTGCTGAGTTTGTGGATATTCATTGGTGCACATTTATGAATTTATATCATGTTACAATAAAATCTAAATGTCAGAAAGAAATGCTCATCTTAACAAAGTGGCAGTTTGGGAAACATAAAAAATGGCTAGCAAGCATATAAGCATGTTCAACCACATTAGTATCCAGGAAAACAAGATTAAAAATAACAAAATGCTGTTTTAATACCTATCAGCAAACAAAACATTAAAAGATAGATTATGAGTATGATGATGAGCAGGGAAATAGACATTCATATTTAGAATTGATACAGGATTGAACTGAATTGTAGTACCCTCTTTTAGAGGGCACTACAGTCATATATATTTAGGGTTGAAGTTCCTATCTATTAAAGATTTTTACCTACATATTAAAAGCCTTTATCTTTGTTCATTCTAAGTTAGTTTATTCTTATGTTTTTTATTTGTGTGTGTGTATGTGTGTGTGTGTGTGTGTGTGTGTGTGTGTGTGTGTGAAGGTGTCTGTTTTATGTGTATGTGGTGCTAGAGATTGAACCCAGGAGCCAGGCGTGGTGGTGCATGCTTGTAATCCCAGCATTTGGGAGGCTGAGACCGGAGGATCCAGGTTTGCGACCAGCCTCAGCTACCTAGTGAGGCATTCCATGGTTGGCTGTGGAACTGGAGATGTCCATCGAGGCTATCAGAATCAGAGCATGTCACCCAGAGAGTGGGTGACATTTTAGAGAGGTCATCGTAGCTAGTGACTCCTGTGAAGCTGAAAAATGAGTAAATATAGAGAATTGGAAATCCTGGCCTGGAGTGCCTGGAAAAAAATCAAACAAACAAAAAACAAAAACAAAAAGCAAACAAACCTGGCTTTGGGAATTTATGGTGAGAGTGGGTACTATAGAATTGCTGGGTATACTTAGGAAGACTATAGAGAAAAGGGAGAAAATAAGAGTTAATACTTTAAAATAATATATCAAGCTGTTATGCATAACAGAAAGTAAGAGAAAGTAGGCTTTTAAATACTAAAATATTATGAAGTATTACAAATATGAAAAAATCTAGAAACCTAGAAATTAATTGAGGGAAAAAGAATCCTTGAAATTATTTTTGAAGTTACTTTTCTTTTTGTCCTTATATTTTAACATCTTTGAAATCAGAACATATCTTACAATTTGAAAATTAATTATCAGTATCTTTTCTCATATTGGTCAATAAGATAATAGCTCACCTGCTAATCAATGACCTCTTTGATTCACTGAGAGAAGCCTTTTTGTTTTTCTTTTTACATGTGAAAGAAAGGAAGCTATAGTGAATTATAAAGTATGCATTTAAGGAAGAAAAAGAAAAAGAGGAAAGAGTATATAGTTTTTTCTTTAGTCAATAATTGGAGAATCCTTTTTTTTAAAGATCACAAAATATTTATGAAACTTGTCTATATTCTGGGCTAGACAGGAAGTGCTAACAAATAGTAATATCACAAATCAAGTTATCTGATCATAATACTATAAATTAGAGGTGGATAATAAAAAGATAAAGTGTCCTATATGTTTGGATACATAGAATACTCTTTAATAACTCAGAAGGCAAGGGAGAAAATTTAAGTATATACTTAGGTGTAACACTATTTAAAATACAGATCAAATTGCATCCACTGTCGATAGGTCAGTTATTAGAGGAAAATATATTGCTGTAAATTTTACGTCATAAAATAATAAATGCCAAAAAGTATTTAGAGAAATGTTTAGCTAAAGAAATCAAGAAAGATATAATAAAATAATGGAAGGAAGCATAGAGTCAAAAAATAATGAAATTAGTTTTCCAAATTTAATTAATTTGCTAACTTGGTTTATTAACCTGAAAAATAGAAAAGTAAAAAAGTAATAATATTGAGAAAAAAGTATATCTATAACAATAAAGACATTATAGAATTAGTACAGAGGTAGGTTATAACAAACAAACCCAAACATGACTCAAACTAAAGTCATAGGACACAGAGCGGAGTAGCAGGCTTACACACATGACATATGATAAAGGTGACTGTGGACCTCAGGGGAAATGATAATTCAGTACCAGATCAGTTGATCATCTTTATCGAAAGAAATTAAAGAAGACCTCTCCTATGTTCAGAAAAATCAGTTCTAGATAGGTTAGGTATATAAATCTGAAAAGCAAAGAATTTACATGTTGGAAAGAAAACATCGGTAAGTGATGATGTTTAGACTGAAAATATTTTTCCTTAATGACAAGATAAAAAGATCAACAAAAATGTGAATAAACTTGATTACATTATTTTTAAAATCAAAGCTCCTCTGAGATGGAAGAGCATAAAAACAAACAAACAAACAAACAAACAAACAAAAAAACCAGTGTCGCCTTCTGGGATAAGCTTTTTTTTGTGGTACTGGGGATTGAACTCAGGGGCATTCTACTTCTGAGCTATACCCCCATCCCTATTTTTTATTCTTTATTTTGAAACAGGGTCTCACTAAGTTGCGGAGTGTCTCACTAGGTAGCTGAGGCTAACCATGAACCCGGATCCTCCGGCCTCAGCCTCCCAAATGCTGGGATTACAAGCGTGCGCCACCACCTCTGGCGGGATAAGATATTTTTAACTAAAGACTTAATATCTAAAATAAACAAAAGGCTCTACAAGTAGTCAAGCAACGGTCAACAACTTAGAAGAAAAATGGATTGAAAACATCCAAGAAAACACAAATGGTTTACAGACAAGTGAAGAGATGTTTAACTTTATTCACCAAGGGTTTAAAAATGGAAACAACAAGGTGATAACTACTTTAGAGCCACTATATTGGCAAATGTTAGAGTCGCTACCAAGTTTTGATTAAAATGTGTAGCAAAAAGACAACCTCTTTGTAAAATAACTTCTCAATACTAGTAAATCAAAAATCATCATGTACAAGCATGTCCAGCTCTGAGTTTCCAGCAGTAGTCCTCAAATTGTACCTTGCACCTCTACTCAGTCACTTGAAGGACTTGTCAAAACCTAGTGCTCGGCTGAGAATTTACATTGCCAATTTTTCCAGGTAATGTCAATGCTGCTGGTCTGGGGACCACATGTTGGGAATGACTGCCCTGGGAGAAACGGCCTTGTATATGCCTGGAGAAACATACATATCATTCATTTATTGATTATAGCAGCAAGAATTGGAAGCAACCAAAATGTACATCCTAGGAGACTGAATAGATAAGTAATTGATGAGGTGCACTGAATGGCAGTTCCAGTTCCCTAGTGTGATCCCAACAAAATGTTGATCACAAAGGAGGAAATGTATATACAACATGGTGCGATTCTAGTAAAGTTTAAACATATATTAAAGCCACCCTACATATTGTTTGTAGATCTATGCATATATTTAAAGTACAAGTATAAAAGCAGAATAGGAAAAGTAGGCAGAATTGGATGAAAAAAAAGACACCAATTTCAACATAGTGTCACCTCTGAGTAGGAAAGAGACAGGGATGGAATCCCAGAGAAGCCCACAAGGGGCATCAGCTGGACTTGTGATGTTTTATTTAATTGTTTTTTTTTTCTTGTTGTTGTTGTTGAAGAAAAGATCAAACTCAAGATAAAAAAAGTTAAGATTTGGTGAGTACATGATTTTTATTCTATGTTGTCTTGATTATAATTTTTGGACTCTTTGGATTATTTCATAACAATACTACTTTTAGTGGAGATGAGCAGCTAACTAAATTCAGAAACTATAATAGGCCTGGCAGGCTTATTATAGTTCATGTCATTAGACAGATGGACTTTCCATCTAACTTAATGTTGAGTTTCTTTAATCTTAACATAACAAGTAAAAAAAAAAAAAAAAAAAAAAAAAAAACTCAGAATGGGCATCTAATCAATTCAGAGCACATCATGATAACAAAAATTATACATTTAAGTAATATCCTATTTATACCAGATGATTATGATTATGACCATTGCCATTATTACTATTTGGTTCTGGGAATTAGACCCAGGGGCATTCTACCTTCAAACTACATCTCAGCCTTTTACTTTTTATTTTGAGCACCACTAAATGGTTGAGGCTGGCCTCAAACCTGTGATCCTCCTATCTCAGCCTCTCAAGTACTGGGATTACAGGCATGAGCCACCACATCTGTCTAAGAATACTGTTTGATATAACAGTATTGATATAACATATTTAAATTAATTTACTTCTCTCAGCGACTATGAAAATCAAGCAGGGATGAAGTTATGAGTCCTATTTAACATAAGAAGACACTGAGAGTCTAGGAGGAAAAGGTGTCAAAAGGCTAAGCAGGTAATTGAGCTGCAGCTGCCTGCTGGGCCTTCTATCCTGAGTTTTCTCTTGAATGTAGCCCTACAGGAGATGTAGAAGTATTTTCAGTAGATGTCCTAGCCAATCTTATACCCACTTGGGTATAAAAATTCTTCCTATGACTTTGTTTTGTTTTGCCTGTGCCTAATGGAAACCTCAAGGGAGTTCTTGCTTTGTAGACTGTATTTAGCCATCAAGCTCTTCTGAGGGCAAAAAAAAGTGCTTAGATTTTCATATAGAAGTTCCCAGAGGCAGTGTTGTAGTTGGAAATTCCAGGTGAAGCCTGATCGTGAATATCTTGTGACTGTCATCAGGGCCCAGTAGCTGTGCACAGTGGGAAATCAAATCAGCCTGGCAGAGGCTCAATTTCCTTATCTGTAAAGTAGGGCCACCTCCTTGGTGAGCATCCTGTGGGCTAACATTTGTGCAAAGTGTGGCCCAGTGCCGGGTATACAATAAAATATCAATAAGTGTGTGCTATTTGTTTAATAACTATTACTCTTATTTGTTGTGATACTTACGATTTATTAAACTTGATCTCTTTCTTTCTCACTTCTTCCTCCACGAGATCAAATTATTAAATTCAATATATTTATGGTTTGGATTGTAAGTGTCTTCTAAAGTCTCCTGGGTTGGAGGTGTGGTCTCCAGCTGATGGTGCTTTGGTAGAAAGTGGACCCTTTAAGAGGTGGAGCCACATGGGAGGAAGTGAGATCATTGGGGGGTGTGCCCTTGGAGAGGATATTGGGATCTCAGTCCTTTTCTCTCCTTCTCTTTCACTTCCTGGACAAGAGCTCTATCACATTGTCCCCATGATTTTATCATGGCCACAGGTCCAGAAGCAACAAACCCAAATGATCAAGGACTGAAACTATGAGCCAAAAGAAGCCTTTCTCTCTATAAGTTGATTCTCTCAGGAATTTTATCACAGATTCAGAAAGCTGACTAACAGGCATATCTCCTGAACTGAGAGTTAAACAGTTGTCTTTGGTCACTTTTGTCAATTTAAAATGGGGTGGTGTGGGTGTCACAGGGTTGAAGTGGGGGCAGAAGGGAATTAAAGGAGGGCAGGGAGAAAGAAAAATGTCCTTCTGAAATTTCTGAAATTCTTCAGTGCAGACAAATATTTAAACAACTACAAAGCAAAAGAGACTGAACATTAAAGATACAGATGGTGCACCAATATGTATGAAAAAACTATGACCCAGGTTCAGAATATTTCTTTAAAAACATCAGTGTGTTAAAAATCAGTTTGGTCCTGTTGTATAATCATCACTATGACTCCCATGTTATATATAAATTACTTGAAAATTTGTAATATGCCTAAAACATTAAGCATTACCTTGTTTATTAAGTATTGGTATTTTGTTGAAAAAAAAGTCATATAGGTAAGAACATTTGAGAGGGTATTTCTGGAGAGTGTCAGTAAGCATGGCGATCTTACCAATTCATTGGACTTTCCGCTTAAGACTTTAAACAAAGAAAGTCTTTTAGAAAGCCTGGGAATGACGAGTTTTGCAAAGAGATGCTGCAATACATATTGGTTAGAATTAGTTGGAAGCATCATTCCCAGATAGTGTTTAACAATGGCCTTTGACCAGAGAGGGTAGGAGCTGGTGTGTACAAGATGTGCAATGGAATAGTCAAGTCCCTCTGAAATCTCCCTTTAGTTCGGGAAAGGTTCTGAGCATCACTTTGCTGCTTCCTTATCTCCTAATTAATGGATCCATGCTTTAATGCTGGTTTACACCCCTGGGATTTTGCTTATGCCCTTTCCTCTGCCAAATATGCTCTCCAACTTTAACTCAATAGTTAATGAATGAATGCAAGTAGTTTTTGAAGGAACTCTACCCCCTCCCCCAATAGAAATGGTCAGTCTCTATTACAATCAAATAATAATGGTACGATGATAAAATTTTACCATGCTTTTTAAAAAAAATATGCCAAAAACTGGTGTGAGCACTTTATATTTTATAGTTTTATTGGTGCATGGTAATTATACATCATGGTGAAGTTCAAAGTGATACAGACTTACATTCGCATAACACCTGGTGTGTTTCCCTTCAGATTCCAAGCCCCTACCCATAATTACTAGTGAGATTGAGAGTGATACCTTCATATATGGACAAAGCATTATGTGAACTGTTTCCTTTATCACTGTTACTGTGATCTTTTTGCTAAGTGTATAAAAAGCCAACAATTTTGATGACATGTTTATTTCCCAATCTCCACACTTCTTTGCCAGACCCCTTCCATTATTCTACTGGTCTCTCCTAATTTATCTGAAGTCCCTTTGTTTCCTACTTTTCTCTAGCTTTCATATATGAGAGAAGACATATGACCCTTGACTTTGTGAGATTGGCTGATCTCACTCTACTTCAATCGATTTCCTGCAACTGACCTAATTTTGTTCTTCTTCATGGCTAAGTAGAACTCCATTGTGCGTATATCCCACATTTTCTTTATCTTCATCTGCTGATGCTTATTCTCATAGTTATCTCTTCAGTGGAGGGTTTTTTGACCCATTTGGTAGGATATTACTATTTTCTAAGATGTCAGCAGTCAAACCTAAAGAATGTAACTAAACAAATAGCTTTTTGTGGTTGTTGTTTTGTTTTTGAAAATAAATTCTTAGGAATTCACAATGCATAAGTACACTATCAAAGCTCTGAGAAGTCTTACAATAAGGGAAATTATTTCATTTTCCCTCCCAGCATTTCCCAAAGAAAACTATGCCCTCATTTTCAGACTTTGTTCCCTCTACCTCCCCTTCCTCCCTCTCTCTCTATTTTTCTTCTTTTTTTTTTTCCTTTTTCTCTTTTTGATATTGGTTATTGAACCTAGGGACATTCTACCTCTGAGCTACACCCTCAGCTCTATTTTATTTTATTTCTTTATTTTGAAACAGGGTCTCACTAAGTTGCTGAGAGCCTTGCTAAATTGCTGGGGCTGGCTTTGAACCTGAGATCCTCCTGTCTCAGCCTCCCAAGTACTGGGATTCCAGGTGTGTGCCACCATGCTTGGCTCTCTCTGCTCCTTCTCTTTCATCCCTCTTTCAATATGCACTAGGTCAACATGTCAAATGCTCACATGTAATTTCGGGCTCATCAGGATATAATGAAATTATTTATGTCAACATGTATTCCTTATGTTAGACTGTAAACTTCATGAAGGTAAATGGTATTATTTATTCATTGTGATGTTTTTAGCTCTGTTCACACTGATATAAAAATGATTGCAGGCTTTTTGTTTGACTGTATTCGATGCTGCTTTATCTGGAAGGGAGATATATCCATCAAGTAAACGGACATATTAGGACTTGGTGATTGATCAATCATGTCCTTGCTAAGTAACAAATACAAAAGATAGTTAGGCAGCCTTGCACAACACCAAATGTTGATGATGAGATCCCCAGTGAGAACACATCTAGTTCCATTTTGTGACCTAGAAGTTTCTCGAGATTCCTTTTTAATTCCTTTCATCCCCCCTAAAGTCGAAGTCTTAAGGTCAGTGAATGTAAAAGTTGAAAGCTCCTTGGATATCATCTCATTCTACATAGGAGATAGTTGAAGCCTAGAGAAGGGAAGTCAGAGGTGTAATGTCACTCATCAGTGGCATAGCTGAACTTGAAGTACTTCTTAGAGTAAAACCCAAAGTAAAAATCCATGTAATTCTGGCCATAACACATAACATCCCCGGGGATGGATACTTCTCTTTATGAAAGAGCAGAAGCCAGTGCAGATGACTGGGAGAACCATATGGCTCAGGAAGAAGCTTGGCTGGGAAAGCTAGGAGTTGGCTGGTCTCTGGAGCGTCCACTTGGCAGTCAGAAGGCGCAAGGCCTTTTGGCAATTGACCGGCATCTGATGCAGATCTGGACACAGCGGGAGCGTCCTGGGCAGTGACCCAAGGCTGGAAACCTCCCCAGACCCAGGGCGTCAGAAGCTTACATAACGGAATTTGCTGGAAGAAGTTCTTCAAAAAATAATCTTGTTTTATGGACATGTAGTCCAGTAGCCTGTGCTGAATTGGCTTTGATCAGAGAAGATATGCCTGGGAGATTTTTATTATCTTTCCCTCAAAGCCTGCGAGTGAAACTCAAAATGTCTATTGCAAATTAAAGCCATGTGTCCTAAATATGAAATAATTATTAACAGTGGTTGAACAATTTCTGTGATCACAGTGCTTTGCCTAATATCTTGCTGAAGCCGCACAGTAACTTCATGAGGTAGCTGGGATCATTATCCCATTTCACAGATGAGGAAATCAAGGTTTAGAAAATGAAATGCCCAGCATAAAATCATACAGATAGTTGATGGAGCTAGGGAAAAAAATCATTGCTCCTTTTGTTTCTATCATTTATTTCATGTTTCTTGCACTGTGAAGGTTTTCATATTGTGAGCAACATTTCAGCAGCGCAGTCGGGGGCTTGTGTAAATAGTTGGAGATTGTCATATGGTTCTGCATGGAATTTTTTCTTTTATGCATGGAAATTTGAGCAATAAAATGGTGATAATCATGAACAGTGACTAGGAGATTTCCAACCATGATGTAATTGACGTAAACACTAGAAAAAGCAAATAAGGACCTTGGAGGAATAGGAAGAAGAGAAAGATCCCCACTTCTTTTTTTTTTTTTTTTTGTGCTTTTAAATCTTGTTCCTATGGGGTAGGATAGTGCCAGGCAGGGTTTGGACTTTCAGGATTGCTTTTCCAAGGGAAGGAAAGACAATGGAATCAATCTGTGAGATGATTCTCACTTTTTCTGGAAGGTTCCTCCCTTGCCTTCCCGAGAACACCTACAGCGTATACTAAGTGCATAGAAGGCATGCAGAACATGAACGACATCCACTCACACTGAAAATGGTTGACTAGCCAGTAGTCCATGCACCACAAATGAACACAGAAAGAGTCAAACATGGGAAAGGAGCCCAGAGACAGGAGACCTTATGTCCATTTTTAAGGACTTTGGGGACTGTTTATTGAAGAATGAATATATTGGCTGGAATTTGAAGAGCAGTTTTGATTTGGGGCAAAAGACTTCTGTGTAAGCTCAGTGGAGTGAACCAAGGTCCAGAGATGAGAAAAAAAAAGTACAATATTTGGTGACCGAGGAGCCACCCTATCCAAAGATGGAGCTAGACAATGGATAAAGAAAGGAATACACCTCCCAAAGTGTCTGTTCTACTGGAGGCTGTTAACATCTTGGAAGGTCATGTTTCAAAAGTCATTTTTTCACACTTCTGTGAGTCAAGTTGCAAATGCCTGACACACCTACTAGGTGATCAATGAATATTTGTTGCCTGTGTGAGTGAATTGCTTCATGCAAAAGGAGGAAATGATGTCATAGCATCTCAGAGTTGCCCACCAATCAGTGCGCCCCAAGGCTAATAGTAAACATAGAACCGGTTAGCCCTCCATCCCCTGCCCGGATTCCAGACATTAAAATGCTGACCTTACTACTCTCGGGTCCCCAAAGGACCCGGCCCCTTGTAACCTGCTCTCTCATGTTCAGCCCATCTCTGATGAGGTGAACTATCTTAGTTTGGTCTGTCCAGGTCTCTCCTTGTTTAAGACAGCAGTGAAAAAAATCTCAGCACCTTAGATTTATCCACATAGCCATAAAAGCTTAGCAACCAAAGATTTTATCTTTATTCGAAAGAACGAGAGCACTTTTAAGGTCCAGAAATGTGTGTGTGTGTGTGTGTGTGTGTGTGTATGTATGTATATATATATATATATATATATATATATATATATGTGGTTCTGAAATGGTCATTTTTTTCCCCCCTGAGCTATGCCATTATAGTGATCAGCCAAGCTTCGGCAAGGTAAATACTTTTGGAAAATAAGTGGAAATTTGCTGCAAATCAGTCCCTTTTGTGCATGGCCACGGGAGCATGTTGAAATGTTTGGACACTAATACCCATTCATTTTCTTGGCTCCATAAATAAAAGCCGCCAGCTCTGTGGCGGCCGTGAAATGGTATTCTTCAGGGCCCAGCAGGAACCCCCATCCTTATTACCACTGCGGGGGGCAGGACAGGCCCAAAATAGCAAGACAACTAAATCAAGACATTTTCAATGTCTAACAAAATGACTGTGTTTTAGAAAGAACCAAAAGGTTGGAAAAAATTGGACAGCTTTTGTACTTAGTGTAATACCTTTGTTAAGGGAGTTCAGATGGGAAAAAAGGGAATCTTTTAAAAATGCATAAGCATATTTCTGAATATCATTTAAAATCTCCAAGGATCTTATGAAACTGAATCGGATGCACTGATGGCGTTGTCGGGGGACTTCAAGCCGAAGATAAATACGTTTGGGGACCCCAGACCATGGATTATGATGGGGACTCTCAGAAGAATTGTACTGGGCTTATTATGTGTATAGGTTTGATGGGGAAATGGCTTCAGAAGGCGTTCAGGGAAGCTTGGGAAGGAAAATGAGCAACTATTTGGGCCTTCAATTTTTTTTTTTTTTAAATTAAGATTTTTTTTTTCTAAATAGGCTTGTCAACCTGAGAAGATTTTAGCTACTATTATTCCTTTTATCTGAGAAAAAAAATAGCAAGAGAATTTCCTAGAAGCCCTAAAGGCAGGGTGCTAACAGGACAGATGACAGGGAGGGGGAAATTGGAGGAAAAGTATTCAGGAGATATTTTTGGAAATTCTTCCTTTTACTACTACCCTGACTTCACACTTAGGAAGTCCTGTTCATCCATTCGGAATAAGCAATAAATTCTTTCTGATGTCATAAGCCATCTCATAAGTAAGTATCCAGTCCAACAACAATTAGTGCTGATTTCTCTCATTTTTTTTTAAACATGGTGCAGTGCTGCGTGGCTGACACTATTATAATTAAGCATGTAAATGTAACATAATTCTGACACAAACCAGTCATTTGATGGCGTAGAACTCAAAAGGTTTCCTCCAAATATAAACACTCCCAAAGTCTTGCCAAATCTCTCTAAGGGAACGTGCCACTCCAGTCGGAAGCAGAGGACTTTTGGATTTCTGAAAGTTGATAAACAAAAGAGAGAAAAAAAAAATAGCTCTTCTCTCTGCCCCCCCACCCCACCCCACTCCACCCTTCCCCGCACCAATCTCATCTTCAGCCTTTTATGTCTCAGACTTTAATGAGAGCCATAAACATTATCTTGCCTAATAAAAATTCCAGGATTTCAGAGCTGGCTCAGAGAATGTGAACCACATCTGGTGACAACTGGAGCTAATTAATATCTTTATAGGTGTCTTCCATCCGCTAGAGTTTAAACAGAAATAGTCAGGGGTGCTTACATCAAAGCCCGAGGCAATCCAGGGCTGTTGCTTGCTTTCCAGTCTGAACTGATAACAAGTAGACCAATTTTTATAGGATTGTAAAAGCTGAGCGCTGAGATGCTTCACGCAGGGAAGCACTTTGCACCACTCTTCCTGCCGCTCGGTGCCCAGGTCCCCCCGGTTTTGTCTGCTATAGGCTAGCCTGGCTAGTTAGTTAGACATATGGGCAGGCAACAGGAAAAAAAAAAAAAAAAAAAAAAAAAAATATATATATATATATATATATATATATATATATATATATGAAAAAGAGGGTTGGGGTTGGCTACCAAATAACTATACTTGGGTTTACACAAAACATACAGTGACCCAGATATACTGGATCTCTTTGCAATGATCTTTAAAAGTCTCTTCTGTCAAGCATTTGCTGGTGGCACCGATAAGGTTTATCTAACAGGAAAGACCAAGTGAAAATTAAAAAGCAAGAGGGCCTAGTGCAAGTGGCACTAATACGTGTTTTGAAGCGTAGCAATCAGCCCCGAGCGATGTCACAACTCGAGCTAACCATGCAGGTGGTCGTGGGGCTTCCTTTTCAAAGGTTACCCTACAAAGAGCACGCCAGCCCTTCTCCGTCAACATGGCCACTCTGCTGCGGGAGCTCCTGGACAATCATAGAATAATGACATCAACCTGACCATGGTTAAGTACATAGCACGCTGAAGGTTCACGGGCTTGTAGTCTGGAACAATAAGGAAAAAATAAAGAGGATTGCTTGACGGGTCTCAGCAGCTATTAGCCATGCTGTGAGATCAAGGGAAGGTATGATATGGGCTGCCATTTCAATTGGGACCAGGTTAATCTCTCAATTGGAGGAGAAGAAAAACAACAGAGAGAAAGAGGTCCTCAGAATGAGCAGAGGGGACACATGACCATGTCATTATTTGCATAATCTGCATTTAGCCCTTTGCCAATAAAAAACATGCTTCCTTCAAATAAGCATAATTTTCTTTAGAAGAGTGTGCACAGAGCCCTACCACCTCGAAGTTCAGCCGATGAACATGCTATCGAACGTTCATTTAATACATGTTGCTGAGACTTAGGGCTTCAGGAAGGACACCTGGAAGTGTGTAGATTAAAAATGACAGGTATCTTTTCAGGAAATTCGCTTCCTTGTCTAATGAAGTAAGAGAGGTGGGGATTAGGTAAACCTCATGACACTAATGTTGTTTAAGAAATTTTTTCTTTCTTTCTTTCTTTTTTGTGATATTGGGGATTGAACCCAGGGGCATTGTACCTCTGAGCTACACCCACAGCCCTATTTTATTTTTTATTTTGAAACAGGATCTCACTAAGTTGTAGAGGGCCTAAGTAGCTGAGACTGGCCGGGAACCTGTGATCCTCCTATCTCAGCCTCTCAAGTACTGGGAAAACAAGCGTGCACCACCACACCCAGCAAGAAATTTCTTTAACTAAGGTTCTATTTTCCTGTTGTTAAAGGAAAAGCTTAATTGCTGGCTGTGTACTCAAATATAGAAGTGATTTTGTGTGAGCATGTGTGTGATAGCATACACCCCAGAAGTTGAGGGAGATTATGGGGAGGGAATGTCAGGATCAAAAAGCTGTATGAACTGAAATCTTGTAAGAGGGTGTTAAGTAGACTAGAATCTCTAATGAGGAAGGGCTGAGTTTTCAGCCCTTGCACTCTATGGATCAATTGATCGATCAATGATCTATCCATCTATTCATCCATCTATCATATGCCTTCTTTTCTATCCTATTATTTCATTTTCCCCTCCCATCTCATCCCACCCACATTTTTTTTTTTACATCTCAAATAAAATATGAGGGCATGGAATTGTATAAACCTAGAAGATAATTCATATTATTCCCTAGAAAAGGAAGACAGCGGAAGAAGCTATCCTGTGTTTGTGGCGAGTTCTGAAATGGAGCCTGCTGTGGGGTTCCAAGCTCTGTGTTACTCTGAGTCCTCCATTCTCACGCCATCCTGGACCTACGGAGCAGTTATGGGCTGAAGAAGGTGGTGCCTACAGGCTGGGCACCTGTCTTATTAGCTGTGGTCACAACTCCACAAAGAACCTGTATTGGGCGATATTGTGAGGAATATTTTTCCCTTGCTGTTTACTTCTCTAATGATAAAAAATAGACTGGAGACAACAAGTTAGAGTAGCAAATAGTTTGCCTATTCTCAACTTCCTTCTCCAACAGAATATCTGTGGCATAGTCTCTTCCTTTTTAAATATTATTTTTGTATTTTCTACAATCAAGACTCAAGATTATATATATTATATTGCACACGCATGTATATGTACATATATATGTACATATATATGTATATATATATATATATATGCTGTGTTACACTTTTTTCCCTCAGGAAACATGATAGAATGCCTCTAGAACCTTTATAAACATCGTTTTTATTTGGCTTCCTGATGCTTCATCTTCTGAGCTGAATGTTTGGATTACAGCAAATGTTTTGTCTATTATTATATAACGCACCATAAAAGATGTGATTAAATATTTTCATTTAAGGCTTCCACTTAAAATTATTTTCTTGTGCAAATTTCTTCTAGAAGAGCAGAGTAAACCTTTTTAAAGCATCAGGTTTAGTTCAAGAGCCTCTTTACTATAAAGGTCTATTTAAAGAAATAGATTCAGTCTGGTATGGTGGCGCACGCTTGTAATCCCAGTACTTGGGAGGCTGAGATCGGAGGATGCGGGTTCGTGGCCAGCCTCAGTTACTTAGTGAGGCCCTCTGCAACTTAGTGAGGCTCTGTTTCAAAATAAAGAATTAAAAAAAAAAAAAGGACTGGGAGTGTAGTTCAGGGGTAGAATGCCCCTGGGTTCAATCCCCAGTACCGCAAAAAAAAAAAAAAAAAAATCTTCTGAATACTTTTAGCTCTAGCTCTCAAAGGAGAAAAGAAAATATTATAATATTTTAAAAACACATTTGAATAGACCTTTCATGTCTAAGGACCAGAATGGGGCGTGTATCAGTCACAGGTAGAAATGGGGGTGTGCTACCTTGTCGTAATGCCACCTGCACCCCTAGCCTGGCTCTGTTTATGGATATTAGTTCATGGCGTAATTCACTGGCTCCTGAGTGAGGCAGGCAGTGTGGGCCTCCCTTCTACAATATGCCTGGTTAGATATGCCCCAGAAAACTTTGGGGTTGCGAGGGGCTTTATACCTCATGACTCTAACACAAGGTATCATATATCTAGAGTGTATTTTGTTTTGGTTTCAAGCCACAGCTGAGAATGTAATGAACAGGGCTTTCTGTTTCTCTCCTTCGGGCGTACTCTGGATTAACATCTATTGTCCTGCTAAGGTTTCAAGTCCAGAATGTTTCCGATGGCTGAAAACGAACCCTGTGTTACCGAAAGAGCCCAGGCCAGAGCAATGTAAGATAACTAGTAGGAAACTGGAAACCTAAACCAAGCTTTTGTTGATAAGCAGATGTTGTATTTCATAAGGAAAGTGATGTATTCATGCAAACTTCTGCCCAACACTTTTGTGTGCAGTTCTTCTATTGTCATTGCATACGAATTCCTTAGCAAAACCAAATACTCTTTGTTTAGGTTTTTCTACATTTCCAATGTGTGAGATAGCTTCAGGTCTTTAAAAACTCCATGTACCAAGGCTAGTGAGCTAGTAAAATTAAATTACACACTCATTAAACATTAAAAAGTTTATTTCAGACGGAAATCAGTTGCAGGTCATCAGAGTTATGGATACTCCAAAAAAAAAAAAAAAAAAAAACAAACTCCAGGAATCATAAGACTCAATATGAAAGGAAAACAACCCATTAAGAACACATTTTTTTCCCCTTTGAACAAAAGAACCATGGCTCATGTATCTGAATAGTTCCCATGAAAGTGCCTTTTTACCAGTATCTGATAATAAATTAAAATGTGACACATTAGATCAAAGAAAAGGGTATTTAGAAAAACTAGGAAGTGCTTAAGCGGGAGTATCATTGCATTTTTTTTTTTTTAGAGACGAAAATGCAAGCCCATAAAAATGATAGGTTTGTTAAAATAATAAGTTGAAGCAGGAAAGATTAATTTGTAGACTGTTTGCCTAAGGATTTAAGAAAGAAAAACAGGCTGGAATGAAATGGTAGAAATATCTATCATTAGTAAGACTCTCGGTTTCTTTAATTAAAGAATAGATGAGTAGTCTTTCGCTTCTGCCCTTGAGGAAGGTCTCAGGAAAACAAACGGTCCCCTTTCTGAAATCATTGCTTTGTTAGAGAAAACATTCACACGGATAACTATGGAATCAGTTCCTTAGGGGAATCTAAACACCAGTCTTCAGCATAGGTTAGCTCTAATCAAGAACTAGTCAATAAATGCATTCTCATATGACTTGAGAGAAAGCTCTATTTCATTTGGGACTGTTATTTTGTAGAACTACCATTGAGCATTTCCATTCAAAATGACAGTCACCTTGAATTTGGAAACACTTTGTATTATAAAACAAAAACATAAACATGAGAATAAATCACACAGGTCAGGACAGCCTTCCTCAGCTTTCACCCAGCTTATTCTCGACTTTCCACCAGTCTTCATTGGCCAACATGCTTTCTATTTAAATGGGAAATCAGATAAAGTTCAGTAGTTGAGCCATCATTTTGTTATCATGGCAAATAAATTAGTTTTGGAAATACATTACATCCTATCTTATTCCATGCAAAACTTGTAGAAAACCACAATTTGGTGTTGAGAGATAGACTTCATAGCATCCTGCAAAGTGTGTGGAGTTCCAGGTAGCAGTCTGAAACGAAGCCAAACCATTCTGGCTTGGAAGCTTCACAAGTATGTTTCATTGCGAAGCTCTTAGCATTATATGTATGCATAAAATAAGCACCCGCTATAATTATATACACAGTTAAATCTATTAGCTACTTTTCAGTCTGGGTGGGAGGGAGAGCGAATTAATAGTTAAGAGAGAAAACCTGTACTCCCATAGAAACACTGAGTATGCAACCTTAAAACATCATCTGACGTATATTTTTCCCATTCATTTTTTCTTTCCTCAGATATTTATATACCACCATACTTTTGCCAAGTCCTGTATTGGAAAGATGAAAGCAATTATACTGCTATTTCTTTATAGTATTCAAGCTGGGATTTTTTTTTATATAAACTAAATAAAGAGGTGTGTTTGAGTTAAAAAAAAGATAAAAAGAGGATCAGAAGGAGAATTATCATGTACTGAGCACATTTTATATTTTAGATACTTTACATGCATGGTCATAGAATGATCACTTATGCATTCATTTGCACTAACATTTCACTTCAGAGATGAAGAAGCTGATATTAGGAAAGATGACATCACTAGCCAGAGATCAGAGTGCCAGTGGCCAAGCTGGGATTCACATCTACTTACCTGACATCAAAATCCTTCTTACCATGAATGTGTCATCTATCAAAAAAAAAAAAAAAAAAATGACCGTGGCATTGCTTGGATTTTAGGGAACATTAAAGCAAAACATAAACACTTTCTTTTCTGCTGATTAGATTATCCGGGCTTGAGTTTATCTTTCTAATTGGATTCACAGTGACCTTCAACACAGGGAATACTGATTGCCTTTCTGTACAGCGATGCCACTTCAAAACTTTTTTTTTTTTTTCCCATCGCCATTATCTTGGACCAGGAAATTCTTATCCCTGTCATCCCCTGCAATATGCATTATGCTGTACCTCTCTTGAAAATTAATGCACCTCCAAATAACGATGCAGCAGAGCTTAAAGACCAAGGGATTGGTCCTCACACAAACCACTGCAGAGTTCTATGGATAGGAAAGGTTAATACAAACGATCAGAAGAGATTGAAACTCACACACACACACACACACACACACACACACACACACATATAAATGTTGGTAGATTTCTGTCAAAATACAACTTTGGTCATTTTTAGAGGAAGGAACGCGATGAAAAGCAACATTGCTGGATTTCCTTATGGCTTTTCATTTCAAGTCATTACTCGCAACAGAATTCCTTTTCTGTTCACGGGAAAAATGTGAGAGGTCTTCCCTGGTTTTGGAAGGACCTGCAAAGCCTTGGGAATGGAAAGGGTCAAGCCAGCACCAGAGAGAAGAGGAGAATCTCTGTGGCTCTTGAGAGCATCGCACCTGCGAGACCACAGAGCTCCCTGCTCCAACTTCCCGGCGGGAGGCCACCTGTAGGATCCTAAGACCTTTTGCCCTGGGGGCTGCTTTGCCCTTATCCTTCCCAGCAAAGCATCCAGCTTGCGTTCTGTGCTGAGCTAAATCTGCAGACGGTTTTTCTGAAGTGCACACCTGCCCATTAGGAATGGCATCCAGACTCCCAACTCATTTTACATAGGCTACCGCACAGCAGTGGATGTTAATGACTTTGGAGTGTTTTGTCTTTGACAATAAGCCGGAATCTTGACTATGCAATTGACTGCAACTACATAAATTGCTATTTGGAATGAATCTTAATATATACACTTGTGTATATGAATACAGCTCGCTGCACTTTCCCCATACGATCATGGCTGTTAACATTCTACCCATTTTAAGTGAGCAAATTTGAATAAAATGGCTGCGTAATACATTCCGTGTTAACATCAGCTATTTAAAAAGCCCAAGGATTAAAAGTTAATTCCATCCTTTTAATTCAAGGGACATATAAATGGCATTCTGGGTAGAGCCAACTCCTCTTTTATCCGCCCTTTCACGCTGCCTCCTCACTAATTCTTGGTTGTTCAAATGCTACCTACATAATAAAAGCCTTGAGTTAATTTACTAAGATTTTACACCAGTGCAAATGAAAGAAAGGAAAGTGCTAAACAAGGCAATTAGCACTCTGTTTAGTGCACTCCCAAAATAAATGTAGGCAATTTACAATTTGGCAAATGGCACTCTATCCAGATCCAACTCATTTATGCCTAAGGGGGTGGGACAGTTCATTAGGGGGAAAAAAGTGTTTATATATATTATGCTATTGAGGCCCAACCCATTTTGTACCGCAGCAACAGATGTGACTCCTCCTGAGGTTTATTCGTGTTTCTTGCAGGGGAAAAAAAAAAAAAAAAAAACAATGCCAAACTATTATGCGTTCAAATAAATGGTCCAAAAAGAATGCCTTTTACTCTTGAGTATTAGTAGCTAGCTTTACAAGTTGGGGGAGGGGTGTCCAAGTGTGGGAAGGGGGTGGTTTGCAAAACTTATCGTGGTGGGTTGGAGCCTCTTTTGTAGCTCAGTGTGCATTGACACTCTGATTCCAGCTGCTGAGGTTTGCTGGAAATGTACACTTGAAGTACTACTGACTGTTTCGTAATTGACAGGAGGGTTGCTCCAAGCCTTTCATGTTTATTCTTGTAAGCCTCTTATTAGTGCAAAAATAATAGATGTTGTTAATGCAGAATCACAACCAACATTAATATTTAAGATGCTCGAATGATAAAGGTTAAACACGTGTTTATATTGCTTTGGAACAAAGAGCTTTAGGAAATAGTTGGGAAACATGACAATGGGCCCAACTTGAAATCATTTTGCCCCGCGTGGAGGCTCTCATTCTTTGGGATTTTAGGAAAGGGAAGTTTGTACAGGCCCTGCTCACTTATTAGTCTCATCTGGAATTGTATGCCTGCTGGAAAGAAAATATGAAAAATTGACATCCAAAGAGGGCAAGTGCAATAAAGCCCACCAGACTGTCTTGTATTTTTATTTATTTGAGTCTATATAGTTCCATTCAGTGATATAAAAAAAAAAAAGATAAGGCAAAGTAAAAGCATTCTTGTGTGCCCTCTAGCTGCTGGAAGCACAAATGGAAAATAAAATTCTCTGATGATTAAATTCACCTAATCTGGCTCTGAATGGAGGGGGGGGGGACCCATAATTCCTATGAGCTAAAGTTCTTCTTTTTTTTCCTTTCTTAAAAGACACCCAGATAAATAGAAGTTTACCTTCTTGGATTAACTGCACTTTCATTTGCACCAGATGAAGATGAGTAATAATTCATGAGGGACTCTCAGAAAATTAAGCTGGGATACCACTTCTCTCAAGCAGCTAATGAATATGACACATATATTTTGAACTGTGCATTGCTTTGAGTATTGATCAGTGATTTTAATTCTTTTTCTAATGGAAGTTAAGTAGGAACTGTGGTCTAGAGTGACTTTTGTTTGCCTGTTTTAGGAATATGGTAATTGCCTTTGGAACTGAGGACAGAGCTAGGATTTGTGTGCGTGTCTGTGGACATGAATGGACTGCTTGTGCTTCATTCTTTTTATTATTATTATTACTGTTATTATTTGTTGTTATTATTGGTGCACTGTAATCATACATCTTTGTTAGGTACAAGCTGGTAAAGGCATACATGCACATATCTCTCATTTAACCCTTTCCCAATTCCTGCCCCATTTTCTCCCCCTTCCTCCTTCTCAAGTTCAGTTTAGTGATTGTGATATGTTTGTGAAAATACATCATGTGCATTAGGGTGTTTCTCCACCCCCCTCCCAGCCCATGACCTTCAGTTAAGTCACCAGACGCTTTTACTTTAGGGTCGCACTGGGTTTGGACACCGTCTTCATAGGAGTTTGAGTTTAGCCCTTTAAATCCAGGCTACTTTTTTTTTTTTTTTTTTTTTTTTTTTTTTTTTTGTGGTACTGGAGATTGAACCCAGGGGCATCTACCTTTGAGCTACATCCCTAACCCTTTTATTTATTTATTTATTTATTTATTTATTTATTTATTTATTTTTGTTTTGAAGCAGGCTCTTGTAAGTTACTGAGCACCTCGCTATGTTGCTGAGGCTGTCCTCGAACCTGCAATCCTCCTGTCTCAGCCTCCCAGGTACTGTGGTTACAGGTGTGCACCACCACCACCACACTGGATCGGAATGCCCAATTCATTGCATAATTCCTTGATGAAGAGGGAATATGTTACATTGCAGGCTGCTCTGAATTGTTTGAAAAAGGGAAAAAGTGATGGTTCGACATTTGCAAGATTTACAAACGACAGCACCCCTGTCCAGGTTTTCTAAGAAGATGGTTCTGGAAATGACCTCTTTTTCTGTGTATATCCTGGAGAGCACGTGGACATGGGGGAGGGGTGGAAAGGGAGCGAGGCTGTTCAATGATTCAAGGAAAGAGACAGGACACTTTATTTTCTCTTTCTTTCCCCGAAGCAAAGGCACAGTGGAGAGGACTCCGTTGAGGGATTCAAGGCCATCCCCAGTACTTCCGGGCACAACCGAGAGTTCAGCAGAAAGGGCTCCGTCTCAACAGATGTTCTAAGTGGCGCCTCCCAGGCTGCTGTTGTGTGGTGGAGAAGCACAGAAATCAAGCTAAATCAAATTAGGCAGCAGGGGGAGAAAAATAAAGGTCAGGTCCACCAGCATCGGAGGAAACAGCCTATGCCAATATGGCTATCTTCAGTCAGGAACTAATTAAGGGCTGATTGTCCTTCTCGGTGAAACCTCAAAAATGCAGGGTGGTGAATTATTAAAAACAACAACAGCAGCAGCATTAATAAAAAAAAATCACACACACACACACACACACACACACACACACACACACACACACACACAAAACAGTGCAAAACCCCGCACTCTGCAACTCAGCATGCCAGCCAAAAGGGCAGAGAGACAGGGAATCCTAGTATCCAGTAGAATGGAGCCTCTGCGATAGAGATAGTTCCTAAATCCCCAGCCCTTTGTTTTGATTACAATTTTCCTGCCTTCAAGGGAGTAGAAACTCTGCTCTAAGCCTGTCTTGTGTTTGAGCTCCTGTACCTTTGTCTGCCTATCTCAGCTGGTATTTAATTGGTCAGCAATAGGAGGGAAGTCTCCTTTGAGGTAATGAATATTGACTGTTTATGTTGAAATGTCACTGTGAAAAGAAAGCCCAGCACCAAAGAGGGAGAACTCAGTGAGAGCCTCAGACATAAAGGAGACACCAGCGAAGGCGAGGTATTGAAAAGCAAAGCAGCTGAAATTCAAAGGACAGATGAAACAGAAATGGCCTCCATGTGTGGGAATTTTAAGCTAGCAGTTGACAGGTGAAAAAGGCATTATTTTACCTGTTAGAACCACTCGTAATTGCGGTGTGTTCCCTCAAGTGGCGTGGAGGCCCTGACTCAGAGACATGTTTTAATTGAGAAATCATCTGCCTCTTTTAACGAACTCTCACTTCCTAAAGGGAACAGGGTAAAGGCCCGTCCGTTACTAATTGCAGGAATTCCGAAAGGTAGAAAAGGAAGAGACGGCCGCCGGTTTGAGAGACCGCAATTCTCTCGCGCTAGTGAGGTCTTGCAGTTTTCAAACACATGGGTGGGAACTCAAAAGTTTGGGTGATGGCAATTAGGGATTTAAAGGGAAAGAAGAGAAGGGGAAATGTTACAGTGTGCTTATTACTTTAGCGGGGTTGGAAATATTATCATTTAATAATTTGGGAGGTTCTTGTTGGGGTGTCTTGGTCATTTGAGGATGGCTGTGAACTGACAGCTGAAATAATTTCTTTAACCCTCTCTACTCTGGTCAGGCCCTTCCACACTTAAGTCTGGTATTACTGGGCAGCTTGGGCTTTCTTCAACCATGATGGATTTTATGTCATTGTGTGACTCGAAGTTTCCCTTCTTCTATTTCTAGGAATGGCAATCAGCCGGAGGAGTAATATCAGAAAAGAAAAAGAAAAAAAAAAAAATCCAGCAAACAGAGAATTTCTATATGATTTATTTCAGTGTGTAGGAAGTCCTAACGTTGACAAAGTTTTAAGTTGGGGAGGACTCTCCCATCCTTTTTGGGCTTGAAGACCATTTTGCAAATAAATGCTCAGTTACAATTCCTTGCCTATTTATTATGGAAAAGAAGAGGAGTAAAACAAACTGGTAACTATGTAACTATTGAGTCACACTGATGGCAAAAAAAAAAAAAAAAAAAAAAAAAAAAAGACTGGAGGATGGAGACAAACAGAAAACTGGAGTTTCTGGTCCTGGTGAATAGGCGGCTGTATTTACAGTGCCGTTTTATTGTTCATGTATTTAAAGTTCACGTATTTGAACTTTATCATCATCAGGATCCTGTCATGGCAAATTTCTGAGGCAAGAGCTCATTACCTGTCTCTTTGGATCCCCAATGCAGAAAGGGTTTTTGTGTATTGATTGCCCCACCACTCCATTATGTTTTTTTAAAGGCCTGATAAATAAAAGATGACACCCATAGTCCCAGTCCACGTCACGCTTGAACCCTAGCCTGTGACACTCACCTAACTCGAACTAACAAGCAGCATGCCCCGTGAAGAGTAAGACCTCTTCATTAGCAAGAGCCATTTCACCTTGAAAAACCCCGGGCTCCCCGCTTGCCTTAGACCAGATTGAGATGTCTTGAGTCTCTCGATGACATTTAGGAATGCTCCAAGACAAAAAAAAGGAAGTCATTACGTCCCCCGTTCACCTGCAAAGAAGATGTCATTAAAAGAGGGAACAAAATGAACCCCTGTCAACTTGTTAGGGCCCGAAAGGTAATTCTGCCATCAAGTATGGAGTGGAGGAATGCTACAGAATCCTATTATTACTGACACAGAAGAACCTGGTGGTGTCAAAGGTGTCTGCTGCCAGAAAAGTTCAGGTGTTGCTAAATTCATTAATGTGTCACTTTGAAAAGCTGTGATGTCACTCCTGTTGTCTGTGGGGACGGACGCTGGAGTCTCCTTGCTCTTGTCAACATGCCATCATCTTAATTTTGTCTGTTCTGTAACTTATTTGCCATCTGTAAGAGGTTAAGGGCCACGGGCGATGGCTTTTTAAAAGGCTACTAATATTTGACATCTATCATTCCAATCTGTCTTTTCCTCACTACCTCCTACCACCAAAAATAATAATAATAATAATAATAATAATAATAATAATAATAATAATAATAATGTTAAACCAGCATGACTGGTGATGGTTTGCTTGCACGGATTTTTACTAATGAGAGTAGTAGAAGGATAGTGACTCTCTTTTGCTCTCGTATTTATTTTTATTATTAACGATAGAAGAGATGTGTACTTACTCTTCTTGATAAGCTCACAACCATGATAAGTTTTGATAGGAATTTGACATTCTCGATCTCCGAGAGTTCTCTCATTTTTCACATGTGAACCTTTTCTTCAAATTTTATGTCCATAGGTTCTCTTAATATTTAAGAGACCTTATGAAGAGTCCTGTGATAACCAGGTGTGAATGAATACTACGCATTTGATAAGAATGTTTTCGTGGCCCAATTTTGTTATCAGAAAGTATGAAAGTGGTTAAATAGAATGAAATATAAATAAATCATTTTGTGAATAAAACAAACCACAGGTGATATTAATATCACATTTATTTCTTTAAAGATGTGTGTTATAGATGATGGTTTTGAAAAACAAACCACAGTCTCATAATTTAATTTTTCTAAATTTAAATTTGATATGTCAAAGCAGTATAATAAAATTTTAGTTATTGAATGGATATTCTCATTAAAAAGCTAAATGACAAGTTTTTATACCTTGATTCAAGGCAACATTTATTTGAACTTATTTCAAAGGATGAGGTGGCTTTTTTTATTTTTATTTTTTTTGTAATTTTCTTCCAGAAAATTTCTGTAGTCAAATGACAGTGAGGAAATGACAAGTGCCCTTTCTAGCTAAGATTATACTCTAATTGTTATTAAAATAGCCTCAGCGAATTAACAATTGAGTGGGTTCCAGTCATTACTATTTATTTTATTTATACAGATGTTGAACCTAAGAAGCATGTTACATGATTACTCTCATATCTTTGCAATAACGTAACATTATTTCAAGCATGAGAAAATAATGCAGATAGTCTTTAAATAAGTTTGTGGGTCTACACTGCTGGTAAATGTGGATTCTGGCTAACATACTTCATGTGTCTTCAGTTTATATATCTGAACTTCTAATCTACTCCCACTACCCTGTCCTAATACTTCTTTTGCAGAAGGCAGAAAAATACTTTCTTAAAGAACAGAAAATGATATATCTGCAAACAGATGCCTGTTTGGCGCTTATTAAATCCTGCCTTTGACCTTTCTGTTTTAATTAAAAATTAAAAAAAAAATTCCTTAGACCGTCAAGACTGCTTTAAAAGGGGACTTTTCCTAATCCTAAAACAAAACAAAACAAAAATACACCACCCTTTCATTTTTAAGCAATCTCTATGTCTGTTAAATTGCTTTGAGAATTTAAACTCATCCTACATGATAGGCATAAAGCACACACATATGTATGCCCCCGTTCCTGATTTACTAACCGATCAAATACTTAGATATTTTGACTGAAGAAGTCCCAGATCAGGATGTGATTTTTTTGCCTCCAATTTCAGGATTCCATCCTGAATGTTCACGCAGGCACCCAAAGTGCTGTGTGTCAATTCCCTTTGTAGGAGACATGGAGCTCTGCAAAACTCCAGCTAGAGGTAGCTCCAGTGTGCAGCTGTTGTGGGAACCGGGGTCAGCAGGCCTTGCCTTCATTGATATATGGAGCACTTAACCCAGCGAGAAGCACAGAGGTGGTGGGAAGGCTCCCCCTGGACGAGGTTTTCAAGTTGATCTGGTGGTTGTATTGTCGGTCTCTCAGGGTAGGAGGCAGGGGGCACACGCTCTGGACTTTCACTTGTAGGAAGAAAGAAAATCAATCTTCGTGCCCCAAAGATGGATCTGCTGATGCAGAGTCACTGAGGCGTTGGAGTCTTGTAGGGAAGCCTCTGAGGAAATGCCTTCAGGCTTCCAGCAAGATCTTGGACTGCCGCAGTGCTCTCCTGAGATGCAGGGGAGTTCAAGTATAAATAGAAAGAGTGTTTATTGGCCTTGGCCCTGAGTTGGTACGCTTTTTGATCAAGAAAGAGGAAAACCCAGCTGAAATCGTGGATGCATCCATGGACTGGAAAAAATAAATAGAACTGAAATGCTTTATTCTTTACTGCAGTGTAGCCTATACCTTGCTCAGAAAAAAAAAAAAAAAAAATCGTGGTTACTATCAATCATTTCTTGTAAGGGCTGTTGTGATTCTTGCCCTAAGTATCCAAGTTTGCAGATAGAGCTTTTTGTCTAAAGATAATATTTGCTATTAATGATTGCACCCAGCGATGCAATGCCCTTTGACCAGAGATCGCTCTAGTGCTGTGCAGTTAAAATCACTAAAATTTATATACATATATATATATATATATATATATTCTATATGCTGCATCCTCATGTAATCAGTGACTGTATTGCTGCTGTAACTCCTGAGAAGGCAAAGACTGTATTGCAAAGAACCATTTTATAATGAAGTGATCATTTTAGGACCAAGAATAAAGGGCTCGGGAGATTTCCAGGGGATCATTCGATGTAAACTGACACCGCCTTGTTGCTGGATTCTCTGGCCCTTTGAAAGCCCCACCATTATCCCCAGAGCACCCATATGTGACACGGAGAGGTCATGGAGGGCAAGAGTCACATCAGGGTACCTGGCTGCACTGAAGTCCCCGCAATTTTGATAATTCAGATTCGGGGAGTTTTATTTGTTTATTTTTTCAAGAAAGCCATTCACATTTCACTAGATCATCCTTTCCAATGTAATGGAAAACAAAATTATTTGTGCAGGCGATAGATAATAAAGGTGCTGATCTCTTTGATTTTTCCCCCCTTTTTGTTTAAATTTTCTAAATCCTTTGACTTACTCCATCCTTTTGCATTAAGAAGGGCAGAGAGTGGAGATGGGGGAAACCAGCTTTCATATTTTATTCAGCCACTATAAGCTGTTTCTACTATCCAAACCAGGAAGGTAGAAGGAAAATATTTTGTAACAGTATAAGAGCAATTTTTTTTTTCCTTCTTAGGCAGGATGAATGAACGAATGTGGCGGCCTTTGAAATCTCTTTTTTTCTTGCCACAATGATGTTTCTGGCAGACAGCCTCAGCAGAGAACACTGTGGATGCTGCATTCTTTCCCAGGATAAGAAATCTGAGTTTCAGGAGGATGAAGGGAGAGAAACAGGCAATATTTGATATGAACAAGATAGCCTCTGGTTCAACCCTTCTGTTGTATAAACCTCATCTTCAGAAGTGCCCCTAGCAGGCCACAGGCAGGGTCTCCAGGAAGCTGGGAGGTGGGAGCAGAGCTCACCCCTCTTTCAGTTGTCCTAGGAATCCTCACTGCTGGGCTAATGTGGCTTCACAGGGTTGAGTGCAAAAATCCTTCCTCCAGTGTCTTTGACTAAGAACCACCCTATCAGCTGCATATCTGTTCTCATTCATTGGGAAAGGATGACCAGTTTCTGTTTATTTATTCCCATAAAATGCAGCCACTTGGCAGAAGTTGGCAGGTCAGAGATGGGGTATTTTGGTAGAACAGTGGCAGAAACCCGCAGTGTATCAAGCTGTCCTGATGCTAAAGGAAAAAAAAAAAAATAGGCCATGTGCCTGGAGTACTCAACTTATTGTCTGCACTAAGCTGTGCTTCTGACATTGGCTTTGAGGAGGAAATTATGACATTTAAAAGAATCTCCCAAGCTTTATAAAAAGCATGTGAATATCTATAAATATTGATCCAAAATGAGTGCAATGAATAATTTATAGTGAAATTGAAATATACTTTCTTTGTCTTTCAGTTTTTTAAAGCAGCTTTTTTTTTTTTTTTGTCTGTAAAAAAAAAAAAGAAAACCTAGGGTTAGAAGAGCTATATATTTTTTTCTTTATCATTTTAGAGCCATTTCTTATTTTTAGAAAAAAAAAGTGTTATTTGCAAAGGATGTTTGAAGTTGGAGGGTAAAAATAAAAGCAACAAGAATGCATACATTACCAAAATGGAAGAAGCATATTGTGGATGTTTCAGTTTCAGCCAAAAAGATAGCTTGAGATTTAAAAAAAAAAGGTACTTGATTTGTTGTCGTAATTTTGTCCTCTTTGGTGCATAGCCTCATCTTGCAAAATCATTTAAACATTTCTATGTTTACTCGAATAAAAATAGGGATTTTATTTGTTGTAACTAATGATTCCAACCAAAAATATACTCTTGTGTAATGAAAGCAAAATAAACAGGTGCACCCAGCACCATTCACAGTATGCCCGAGAAAGGGCCGGCCCATTTATGCGCTAAATACTCTCCAACCTCACCAGGAGTTGAGCTTTAATTGATTGTGATTCTGGGTCATTTCAGGGATGTCTATCAATATTTTCACAAGGGGTCAAAGTGTCTCCCTCTTTTCTTCCCTTCTCTCTATACGCCTAGACACAGATGGAGAGAAATTAGTACCTCATCGTTTTCTTGAAAAATAATAATAATAAAAAATGGCTTAAGTTCTTCAGGCTTTTAATATGGGTCCAAATCTGCTCAGATAAACAGATTTTTTTCTATTCTTTTTGTTGTTGTTGTTTGTTTGTCTGCTTCTTCCCTGGTGAGCATGCCATCTCTGATACATTGGGTTTTGTTGCTATTTCAAAATTTTGTTCATTTCTTATTTTGACTCATGATGGAGATGAAGATGAGGAAGAAGAAAATAGCTCTTGAGTCTGGAAGTTGTGGCTTTTGGTTTGACCTCTGACCTTTGTGTGTTTTCCCAGCACATCCCAGAACTTTCAGTTCATTTTGTTCTTGGGTTCCACAGAGGTGTTGTATGCGCCAGCAACTTGTGAAATGTTGTTAGAAGCACATTGAATTCACATGTCTCCTAAAATCTAGCAATTGTGCATTACTGGTTGTCTGATGTCTCCTTATAGGCTTAAAGGGAACCTTATTTTCTCAGGAGGAAATCACACATTTCTTCCATTGAATTTGATAGATGATATATATATTTTTTTTCCTGAAATAACCAAACAGGAACTCTACTTAGATACCTTAGAATGTATGCTGGCATTGAGCATTGTCTCTGTTCTGGAGAGACAGTAGGGTGTTGCATATAAAGAATACAAGGGTTTTCAAGCATAGCAGGATTGAGTTCAGATTTGGGCTCTGCACTGGCTGGCTGTGAACCTGGGCAAGTGACTTAACCTCCTTAATACTGTGTCCTCGGTTACACCAGGATTGCAATAACAACAACCACAGTGAAAATGAGGAGGATGTCTGACTCACACAGTTCTTTCTTTTTTTTTTGCTGTACTGGGGATTGAATTCAGGGGCATTCTACCTCCGAGCTACACCACTAGCCCTATTTTTTTATTATTTATTTTGAAACCGGGTCTCACTAAATTGCAGAGGGCCTCACTAGGTAGCTGAGGCTGGCCTCGAACCCCGATCCTCCGGTCTCAGCCTCCCAAATGCTGGGATTACAAGCATGCGCCACCACACCCGGCTCATACAGTTCTTTTGAAGACTGAATAAAAGTGTATTTGACAGACCTGGTGCAAAAAAAAAAAAAAAAAAAAAAAAAAAAAAAAAACCCTTGCTAAATGAATAATTTTCTTTTCTTTCACTGGCCTCCTAAATATTTTCTACTATTTCTTCTTCAAATATGCATATTGGGAAGCAATACAGTCATCTGTCTACATCTGTGGCCCTGCCTCTGCAGATTCAAACAACTAGACAGGGAGGCAGGTATAGGCAGGGAAATACACCAAGTGACCTGTGCTTGTATCATTTGAATATCACTGTGATATATAATTACAGTGCTCCAATAAGGGTATAAAAATATCTTCATTAGCCTAGTGTGGTGGTGCACGCTTGTAATCCCAGTACTTGGGAGGCTGAGACCGGAGGATCCGGGTTCACGGCCAGCCTCAGCTACTTAGTGAGGCCCTGATTCAAAATAAAGAATAAAAAATAGAGCTGGGGATATAGCTCATAGGTAGAATGTCTCTGTGTTCAATATCAAGTACTGTAAAAAAAAATCTTCATTAATAACAACATTTCTAAATGAAAGCAGGGAAATAGTAACTGTAAAAAAAAAATGCATCCATACTGAACACGTAGACTTGTATTTTTTTTCTTGTCATTATTTCCTAAAAACACTGACAATTATTCACATAACATTTACAATGTATTAGGCATTATAATAATGTAGAGATGATTTAAAGCATTGGGAATATGTGCATAAGCTATATACAAATGCTATGGCATTTTATATGAGGGACCTGGGCATCCGTAGATATTGGCAGTGATCCTGGAATCGATCCTGTGTCTCCCTGAAATGGATATCTTACACTCCGGCTCCTGGTGTCTCACAAGACAGATTCAAGCTCCTTATTTGTTGAACTTCTCCCCACGCCCCACGTGGCCCAGTCTACCTGTCCGAGTTGGGCTCATTCTCCTCCAGATAAAAGTGGGGAGCCCCATTTTCAGTTTTATTGCTTCAGCTCCTTGGCAATTGCTCCTGATGGGGATCAACTTTCCTGTCCTCTTTGCTCCCATACCATTTTGCACCGAAAACATTTCTCCATTCCTTGCTTGGGTTAGCATCTATCTCCCCCATGCAGTACACTGTAAATTCCTTAGCACAGGGGCTGAGTCTTTGCCCTCTTTGTACAGCGCCACCTAGCACCTATCACATGCTCTCACTTTCACACCTTGACACATTGAAGGTCAAGGTGTGAAAGTAAGTAGAATGAGTGTATAATTTATCACTTAACTGGGACACTTGTCGGAGGAAGAAAAATAAAAGATGGTAGACTTGATGAATGCTAGGACCACAGGCAAACCAGATGATCCACAACTCAGAAGTTGGAATAAGACTAGAAGCAAATTAATCTTGCTGCTCAATGTTCTAACCTGTTTAAAAAAACCAATGGGTTCATGACAGCAAAAGTCAGCCTGTAGGATATGTGTTGGCTGGAGAAATCCGCTCATTTCTTAGTTTTGGTTCTTCCTCTTAGAATGCTTCTTCTAGGACCATGAAATGGCTTTGGCTGCTCTGAAGACAGTAAGTGTTTTTCCTTGTTTTTCTCAGACCCACACCCGTGCCAGGGACATGCAAGAAAATCTGCTCCATGATGGTTGGGTAGAGCTAACATCTCAGCTTGGGAAATGAAATACCCATTCTCAGGATTTAAAATATTGGATCGGGGTCAACAGTACTTTCGCAGCTGATTTAAATCTAAGCTGAATATCAATAGGGATAGTGTTAACTTTGAAAGGCATTTGGTGACATATATTTCCTAAGTGTTTAGATTTTAGAAATGATCATGGTACACATACAAGATATTTAGTTGGGCTCACTGGTCCCAGAATGTGTTGATTTATGTCATAAATGTCCACTGATTGAAAACTCTAATATTTCCTATAATAAAGTTTGCAGCAGCGGGGTAAGCTCTCTTTGTCTAGAATACATAAATCTTGGTAATAAATTTGGAATCGACTACTCGATGAAGGTGATTGTTATTTAAGCAAAATTAGGTTTGAGCTCCGAGCTTTAGGCTTTCTCAAAATGTGTAGACTCCCCTATATTAGTCTTGTTCTAAGAAGGGAATTTCCAATGTCATACGGTAATCCCCTTCTCTTTAATAGATTGATTGTTTCTAATGGTTGTGGACAGGAACATGCTTTAAGAATTTTTGTTACTGGGATATACTTGTGACAGCATGAAAAGGAGATAATTCAACAATGTCATTTGAGCCATATTTATATAATGTCTACACCCCATGTGCGGATGTATTGTTGGCAAGGAAAGTTTGAACATCAAATGACATTAACATTTTTCCTCCCTAGCTGTCTGCTCTAACAGGCAAGCCTAAAGCTCATAAATGCCACATCCCTCAGACAATTGTTTGAATAATTCTCCCTGGGTCCATTCCTTCTGGGTTTTGGCCGTGGCTCCGGTGTTTACAGCATTAAGAGGGTTAAAGGTTCTGGCATGGTGAATTTATTGTTGACATCTCACAGTTCTTAAAGGCAGGATCACTAATGGGTGACCTTGGGGTTCGACCGCTCCAGACCCGAGAAGATCAAGTCTCACCCCCTCCTGCAAGAGCAGTGACCCCTCTATTCTCACCCTCCCTGGCCTAACCTTTAACTCACTGATCTTTGACCAAAGTATTAAGCAAACACCTGCTTGGGTCTGTGGTCAAAGACTGTGGACTTGAAGATCTACCATAATTTCACGTGCATAAGCTGTAGTAATAACAATGAAATATGGAGCAGATCTGTGGACATGCTTACAGTAAGTAATTATATTGTTACTGACCACATACAAGCTAGATTGTGTAACAAACCCCTGTATACGGTGAATCAATGCTAATCAAGTTGACCAAAGCATTAATGAATTGTCAGCGGATCCACTAAGGCTTCTATTATTTGCATTAACACTGATAATCTTGCGGCAATATTTATTCCCTATTACCAAAGGAGACCAAGTCTAAAATTAAGTTTAGAATATCTTAGATTTACCATTGGCAGTAATGTGAAATGCATTAATGTTTAACAGAGGTACCAGGAATCACTGAAATGATTAGATGAAAAAATATTTGGTGAAGTCAGCTGAGATGAATTTGTGCTTTGGAGGAAAGAGAAAGAAATTGTGCATCAAAAAATGACTGAATGATTAAATTACTTAAAAAAACAGAGTTCATTTTGTAAAAAAAAAAAAAAAAAAAAAGGTTCACCTGCTAGGGTGAGACACCATCCAATATAAAGTTACACCAACAAAATTTCTGCAAGACACTAAAGGACTCTTTTGCTATAAAGAATAATGTACTTTTGTTTGGAGGGTAATTTGCTAGGGCTTGACTTTATAAATCAAAGCAAACTTAGATAAGTTAAAAAGTTAGGCCAGATAATTCAGATTTAAGTGTGGCTTCTCTACATATTTTAGAAATGCATTGTATACTGTTGACATATGACTTTTACTCTCTACCTAAAAACCTTCAATTAACTTATAGTTCTATTGTAGCAAGTGGCTGTGCACAGCCCTCTCAGACATTCAACACCAAAATTTAAGCCTGTAATTGATTTGAAATGCAATCATGTAGAAGAGGCTTCAAACTTCAACACATATTTGTAGTCTTATGCATTATCCTGCGATGTTCACAACTAATTTTTAATGTTCACATGTTTTTGTGAAGCAATTAATAGTACTATAGAATAATAGTATATCAGGTACAGTTTTTTCCTCTACTAAATTAGAATTCACAGTGCCTTTATCAATATATATATTTATGTTTTGTCCTTTCCCCCCCCTTTAATTTGGGGAGAGCGTACTACTTTTTTTCTGATTTTAAAGTTATCATGAGCTGGGCATGGTGGTGCATGCTTTTAATCCCAAGCTGAGACAGGAGGATCACAGGTTCAAAGCCAGCCTCAGTAATTTAGTGAGGCTCTCAGAAACTTAGTGAGACCCTGTTTCCAAATAAAATATAAAATAGGTCTGGGGGTGTAGCCTGAAGGTAGAAGGGCCATGGGTTCCATCCCCAGTACCACAAAGAAAAATAAATAAAAAATAAGTAAAAATGTTATCATAAAGCAGACCTAAAATTTTATTATTTATTTGTTTGTTCGTTTATTTATTCATGTATTTATTTTGTGGCACTCAGATTGAATCCAGGGGTATTTTACCCCCAAAACTACAGTCCAGTGCTTTTTATTTATTTTTATTATTTGTAATGTGCTTTTATTGGTGCATGATCATCTCACATCATAATGTAAATCAAGTTGACATTGACATACATGCACACAGCACTTGGTGCCACCCTTTATTTTTTGTTATTTTTTTCTTTTGTTTCGAAACAGGGTCTCCCTAGGTGGATGAGAGTTTCATTACCTGCTGAGGCTGTACTCAACTCTGTGCTCCTCCTGTCTCAGCTTCCCATGTATGGGGATTACAGGTGTGCGCCACCATCACATCTGGCCAAGAGCTAAAATACAAATTACTAGAAATCACCACTGGAAACACACCTGCCTCCACTGCTGTCGTCTTCACAATAGTTTTCACTTAGTCCTCTTCGCCATTTTCACTTCCACTAGGGTTCCTATTCATTGTCCTTTGGCCAGCCTGGGGAAGGGGGAAGACACTCTTTGTATATCTAGTTTACAGAGGAAGAAACCCCAGCAGAAGTCACCCAGCAAGCCAAGGGGCAGAGATGAGATTCGAATTCAGGCAGCGTGACCCCAAAGCCTTCTTGTGACCCCTATGGCCCAATAGCCTTTCACCTCAAGTAATAAATCCATGTAGAAAGCCGGGCATGGTGGCTCATGCTTTTAATCCGAGTACTTGGGAGGCTGAGACAGGAGGATCTCGGGTTCGTGGCCAGCTTCAGCTACTTAGTGAGGTCCTTTGCGACTTAGTGAGACCCTGTTTCATAGTAAAAAAATAAAAGTAGGGCTGGGGGGTGTAGCTTGGCGGTAGAATTCCCCTGGGTTCAATCCCCAGTACCGCAAATATAAATAAACAAATGAATAAATTAGTTAAATCAATCAATCAATCGACGTAGAGGACCATAGGACCTGGTTTCTCCTGGTGCCATGCTGTCATATTTAACAGTGCCATAGACTCAGTCGGGCACATGTCAGCTTCCTCTTTCCTGGGACCAAAGTCAGAACTTCACTTCTCTTTTCTTTCTGCAGTCACTTAGCAGAGGGACTGGCACTCAGTGGGCATTTAAAATATATATGAATAAATTAAAATAAAATTGTGTGGAAGCATAAAAATAAATTATTCTTACTCAATGTAATTATATAATAGCTGTCAATATGATTTTGGTGTTTGGATCTAAGAAAATTAATACTTAGTAATGATAATTATTAAGTTAATAAAAGGTCTTTTCCCTAAAGAAGTATCATGGTCTCTTTACCAAAAGTCGTGAAAATTAAAAATTGCAGTGGTCTTGATGAACTTGGCTAGATCCTTCGGGCGTGCGTATGTTTCCTCTTCTGGCAAGGATACGGTCTAATCCAAACTTGATAAAGATATTTATATGAATCTTTAACTTCTGAATTGCATAGCCCGAAAATGAAGTAGTCTGAAAGCAGGCAGTTCTCATGCATAAAACATAAATGCCAAATAAGTTAACTTGCTTAATTAAAAAGGGAATGCACAGGGGTGTGATCAGATGGTGCAGTTAAGAATGGTTTTGTGATAAATTCTAAGAAAACTCTAGGAAAGCTGTTTCAACCTTCTCACTTTATTTCATAAGCTCTACCTATATGCCCTTAGTGTCACATTAAAAAAAAAAATTGAAATTGATACAGGAGTTACTGAAGGCTTGGGCAAAGGAGAAAAATGGAGAGAATGAAGTTGTATCCATGTTTTTTTTGTTTGTTTTTATTTTTGCTGTAGATGGTATTTAAACCATGGTGTGTATTTCTGTAGATAGTATTTAAACCAAGGTGTCTTTTCTGTAATAGTGACTGATCATAAACTGATGGCTAGAAAAATGAAAAGCCTAAAAAAAAAAAAAAGAATAAGTTTATTCTGAAGCACATATTCATAAACCCTGCCTAATTTGCCATGGTGAGGAAACTTTCCTAAGCCAATTTCTGTGCCAATCTCATAGAGTGATTTTTCTTTTCCTCAAATGTGTATGTTGGTGGAATGATTCAAGTAATTAAAAAAGAAAAAAGAAACGTATTATGAATTAAGTGAAATTGCTACTAACAGTGTAGTAGGAGACTAAAATATCTTTAGCTAGAACTCATCATGGTTAGACATAGACACGATTTTTTTATTTTTCCGAAGAAAAGGATCTTTAGGTATGGGTGATAGACGGGAGTCAGAAGAGAGAGTCATTGCTTATTACACGTGGCTTCGGAAACACAAAGCATTCAGGATTTTCAAATTAGAAATTACTAAAAGAAACCAGGAATTGAAAGCTTTCTTAACGGCTCCTTGTGTATACGCATTTGTAGACAGGAAAATCTTTTAAAGGACTGGAGCCTAGAGTTTCAAAGAGAAATTCAAAGGTATATGAATGATTTGAAAAGAGCATTTCTGAATGAAAAAATGTACATCAATCAAAAGCATCCATAAACACATCGTTTTTCATATGCAAATAAAAATTTCCAAAGGAGGCATTGTTTTATAAATAGTGAGATAATATTCTTGAAAAAGGTTACTAGTGATTACATAAGTTATCTCCTTCATAAAGAAATTTAGAGCACACAGTTGCTCTTTTCATTAAAATGGGCTTCACATTCAGACTCATGCTGAAAGCCAAACTCGGAATTTTAATTAGAGGTAATAAATAATTATATCACTTAGGAAACTGAAACTATTAAAGACCGCTGGTACCTTACTACTGCATTTAAACTATGGGTAGTGATATGCAAATCACACTAAAGGCAATATAAGTGGTAGGTGAGAAATTGGCAATAAATGTGGATAAATTTTCAAGCTAACCAGATCAAAAAGGAAGGATACTTTAGACCATAAGAGCTCACTTGCTTTTTTTTTTTTTAATTTTATGAGACAATTTTTAATATTCTCCACTCTCCAAATAAGGTAGTTGATTTTTACATTTCTGTTGGGGGAGGGAAAGAAGGTAGGCTCAGCCAAAATTTGTATTTTTCCCAATGAGAAAGACAAAACTTATTTTTTTCCCCACCACTTCCATTCCCTAATCCACCCTCCACCCTCTCTTTTTAAAGAAGGCTCATTGACATTTCAGGAGAAATTACTACCCCAGAGTCAAGGGCAGAAAAAATGGAGAGACAGACTTCCCCAACCTACACAGCCCAGAGGGACCAGCTGATGCATAGAAAGCAGAGACTCAAGCCATTAGAGCCGGGACTGGGGCTGACACTGACCTGCACCGCCACCCTGCATTGTCCCGCCATCTGCACAGACATGAACTTTGCCTCCAAAACTTGGCTTCTCAATTAACATGTCCAGCTGGGGGAGAATTCCGTCATTTCCCTAATATCCTTATTGCTACTGGCCTGACATATTAATATTAAAAATATATGTGCCCAGATCAAGGATTTTCTTAAGCACTTCTGTTTTTATTGCAGATAATAGGCAGGAGGTGAAAGCAGACACAATATAATTTGAAAAGCATAACCCTGATTAAGCGCTGATTGGAATGCTGTTATACCTTACATTTAAAACCTTTTTATTATTAGAACTAGCTGTCAAAACCCGGCTCTGATTCCCTCATGAAATAGATGCAAGGGCATGGGATGCTGTGCTACTTCAGTGCAAATAAATTTATAGTTCAAAGTGCCACTTTCTTTGACTATGTCCTTAAGTATCAGACAACTGTCAAGTGCGTTGCTGAGATGTTTGTAAAGAGGTGTCGTCTGGCTTTAATTTGTTCTCTTTTAAGGGACGCTCATCATCATTCTCAGTTATTGTTCATTTTAATGTGTGATACGTTGACATGGTAAAGACACAAAACCATGATATCGCTGTTTGATGCTAAATGAACGATATTGGTGGGGATGAGGAGATGGAGAGGTTATTACCTCTAATCTTGGGGGAAAAAAAAACAGACATGAAAGGAAAAGAGGTTTTCACATAATCTCAAAGTTAGCGGGAGCCATCTGAAGTCTCTTGGATAAAGGTTTGGCTTTTGACGACTTGCTACCTGGGTTCAAATCTTGCACGATTAGCTGCGTGACCATTAGCGGATGGATCACTTAGCTCCCTCTGCCAGTTTTCTCTTCTGTAGAAAGGGGCTGTTTCTAGGTTGTCCTTGGGAAGATTTATGGTGAGGCTACACTGAAAGAGTCCAGAAGAATGCCTGGCCAATAGCGACCGCTCAGTCACGTTGGCTACCGTTTCGGTATTTGGTTGTGTTCTAATGATATCACTAAATGGTTTTCAGAGTTTCTGTTTAGAATACATGTTGTGACAAGGAACTCATTAACTTCTCTGGTCAACCTTTGGAATAGTTCGATCTGTTAGACACCTCTTTGGAGTATTCTTATGTGTACCACATTCTGTGCCCCATATCACAGGGAACCAAGTAAGGTTGGTTTGGCTCCGCCCTCTTGAAAGTTTGCAAGGTTACCCCACTTGGTATTTTTCAAAGCTCTCTTCTCTAGGCAAATTCCCCAGGCTCCTCAATTCTATCACCCAGATGGAAATCCTGCACCACTCAGGACTGTCCAGCCCAACCTTGGTCCTTAGCAACCTCGACTAATTTAACAAACTAAGCTGCCAACAGCAGAAGAAGCTGAATGATGTAGTGGTGATAGTCCAAGCTTTGCAGCCAGTTAGAGCCGAGCTTGAATATGGTCTCCACCACTTTCTCTCTGTGTGACTGAGGCTCAGGTTAGCTTTCTGAGCCTCAAGCTCATCATTTGCAATGTAGAGAGGATGATGCCCTCTTTCTTGAAGGTTTCCCAAGAGGTTGATGGCCGAATATCCAAGAAGAGTAGAGGGCCAACTTAAGAGCTATGACTAAGTCATATGCCTGCCATCATTTTGCAATGAGATCTCTTTTCCATCATTTTGGAATGATGACACAGGTATGATCTTAGGGCCTCAAGGACAGTAAGATCCATATACAGTCTATTAGCTCTTGATTCAAAAGGAGAGATCGACCTGCAAATACAGCACATGATGCAAAACTAAGAATGTTGAGGAGAAGTTCTAGCAGGAAGACTTTTGCTCAAGGCAGGAGTTTGCACAATATCTCAGGCCTGACCCCAATAACTGTGGGAGCCCTCTTAAGAATGCTGAGTTAAGTCATATAAAGGTACTTTTTTCAGAGTAAGGAAATAAAAAAGCTAAGTATCCAGTCCAGTTATATTGTCAGCCAGAGTCCTTTAAGTCAGGGTGTGAGTAACCTAGTAGGAGATAAACTTAGGCAAGAAGACTCTAAAAGACACGTGGGAAGCCAAGAGAAAGAAACACAGCCTGGAGAAAAGGATTTGAGGTTGGGAATGTAGCTGTGGGTGACATTTGTAGAGAGTCCAGGCAGGAGGTGGAGAGAAAGCTGGCGGCTCACTAGCTGGGGTGTTGCACACTGTGAACCACTGGCCTGTTTAGATCTTCTCTTCATCCCTGTGGATTGGCTAACCCTACTGCTTCCCCAACTGCGAAAGCAGGAAAAAGAAAACTAAAATAAAAATGAAAGCTACAACCTCCTAAAGTTGATTACTGACCTCTGACTAGTTTACCAGTCTTGATTTCTATGGACTCTTCTCTGGTTGGGATTATTTTGAGTAGCTAATTACCTTCTATTTTAGCATTCAGGGAAATTAATTACAAGACCATTCTTTGGTTCAAAAAATAGTCTTGGAATGTTACTTTTATGAACACTATATTTTTATTGATTTTGATTTACTGCTGGCTCAGAAAACAGAACACCTGGTTTAGGACATAAAAACCTAACACATAGCAATGAACACTAACTTATGCCTGCAGAAGGCAAGACATTTTCTATCTCTCTGTCTATCTATAATACATACTATACTACACACACACACACACACACACACACACACACACACACACACCTCATCTTTCCCTCTCTCTTGGTCTATAATCTCCTCATACTGTCTTTATCAACCTAAGTAACCTTGAACACGTTTCTACCCTTACTAAGCCCCAATTTCTTTATCTGTAAAATGTGGAGTTTGGGCTAAATTGTCACTAATGCCCCTTCATCTCTAATTCTGGATAGTCTTTTCATTACACCCCATGATTTCTGCCCAGGCACCTGTACCCCTCTCTCCCGGGAAGACTCTCTAAACCTGGTGTCTGGATTTGCTTCCATGTGACATGTGGATTTCTGAAAACAAATCTGAGGCATTTTTAGCCACACGCGGAGTGAAAGCCACACGGGCAGTCTCATTCCACACTGGTTACTAATGATCCCTAATCAAGACACAATCTGAAAGGTAAACAAACCAACAGCTCCTTTGTTTTTGTGAAGCGAGAACTAAGGGTTATTGATTCTTCTTCTGACCCAGGACAGATCTGTATAGATCGAGGGAAGATTGATGGCTCTTTTGATGTGAGGATAAGCCCAACCTGACAACACAGTGCCACATTAGAACTGTACCGTGCGTCCAGCACCTGACAGGGCTGGGCCAGGTACCTCTTAGGTTGCTTCTTTCTCGTCCAAAAACTCTAGTCAATTCTATTCTCATCATGTCCTAATCGAGGATCTCCTTCAGGGTGCTTAGACTGGGCTTCCTTCATTGTTAGGGATTGATAAAAATAATAATGACATTTTCAAGCTGCATCATTTATATTTTCAAACCTCTATTGGAGCCGTGCATTTAATAATGATAACACAACCCAGTTAAGTGTGTTTTATTTGTCTAGACCATATTAAAACAATAAATGGACTGAGGGTAAGGGAAGCCATTTCCCTCATTGCAGTGACTCTGGGTTTCATGAAAAGCCTCACCATGTCCTCTGCCCAGCAGTTAGCAATGCTCATACTAGGGGCAAGCTAGGCATAGCTGCTGTCATGGGTGTTATGTAGATCCTGGGTATTGTGGTCATATATTGATGATGCTGAGGGTGTCAGAAGTTGCCTGGTGCCTCACTGGTCCTGGAGTTTAGTGACTTCCTTGAAGTGCCTTGCAACCCCATCATTTAGCAAGCAAGAGAGTCTTTAGAGCCATGGAAACTCTATATGGAGCATCCTTAGTGGGTACAGAGGGGGTTTAAAAAGGAACACAGTCATTACAAAAATGTGGGCTTGAGGTCTTAAGCATTTACTTAGAGTACTTTGAGGATTCCTAATGACTAAGGACATTGGTTGTTTACTTATTTGCAGAAGATGCCTTATTGTGTCCATCTAAATTTTTAAACAAGCATTTATGCATTGGTATTTGTAAATCAATCAATCAATCAATCAATCTATCTATCTATCATCCATCTATTGATTTACCTATTATTCTGTAGTTCTTTATAATCACTGTTGGTGTATTTGCTTATAATTTCTCCCCAGTGAGGTCATTCTTACTTAATAAAAAGTTTACGTTGCAATATTTTAGTACCCAAAAGAATGGACCAGGTTGTTCAACCATGTAGTCAGGATTTGAGAGGCATAGGAGTTGGGTATGGAGAAAGAAAGGGGTGAGACTCATCCACTCACTCAAGAAGTATTTTTCCCCTGAAGTTGTTAGGGGGAGTTAGAGTTGTTTTATTTTTGTTTTTGTTTTGTTTCTTTTGTGTGGTCCTGGGGATTGAATTCAGAAGTATTTTTACCTCTGAGCTACACCTCCAGCCCTATTTTTTTAAAGTTTAAAACAGGGTCTCTATAAGTTGCTGAGGCTAAAGTTAATGTTTTTAAATAATCTTTCAATCCACAGAGGTTGAGCCAGCAAACATGTCAAAGACAGAGGCCACATTAGAAAGGTATTTTTTTTTTTTTCAATACTGGGGATTGAACCCAGGGACATTCTACCTTTGAGCTACATCCCCAGTCCTATTTTTTATTCATTATTTTGAAACAGGGTCTGACTAAGTTGCTGAGACTGGCTGCAAACCGTGATCCTCCTGTCTCGGCCTCACAAGTACTGGGATTATAAGCAACTGCCACCATACTGGACTCACTTTAGAGATGTTTAACCACGGACCCACTTCATTTCTCTCTCAGCCTGCCATGTGCCTCTGGGGTAGCCTCATGCTGGGGGCTTTAGTCAGGCAGCTCAGCCATGGTTCCTGGTGTTCTGATATCCTCCTGCTCGGCAACTCTCCTTCTATTCCCACTCATCAGCTGTCATTGCAAGGTCCACAGAGTGTGTTTTGCGGAGCCCAGGCTGCAGCATGCCTGTGCTACCAGTCTACTGGTGGGATTTCCCACCAACACTGATAGAAGCGAGTTCCCAACAGAGCCCAGCCCTGCCGTCCAGCATCCTCTGCAGGGGTCAGAAT